>CAJVPI010000137.1:0-50288 GCA_910592345.1 Paraglomus brasilianum
TAAAGGCTAGTTTATAACGTGTATGATAAAATTCTGTTACATTAAATGCTTCTGATTGGATAAACGTTTAATTCGACCGATGACTCCGGAACGGAGGCGGTCGAATTAACGGCAGTTGACTGTAGTAGACAAACAAACAAACTTTTAAGAGTTTTATGAAGGACTACAAGCGATGCTCTTGAGAGAAGTGGGTAATAAACAAACAGTCATAAGCAAACGTTGATAACCTGCGATCAATTGCCAATGGAGATAATAAACGTTATAATACCCATACATTTAACATTGAAAACTGTTAGTTAATATTTATTATAGATATTCTTATTAAAAGTTTCATTCCACTAACTCTGAAGTCATGTCAGATTCACTATACTTAGTTACTTTAGAAAAATCAGCACGATGAAGAGACACTCTCAGTGAAGAGGATACTTGTAGAATATGAATGTAAACTATAGTAAGAAATAAAGCTCTGAAGATAGACAAAAAAGTAGAAGCAATGTAAGAGTTCAAGAAAGAGGGAGTATGGGAGAGAAAAGTGGGAGAGGATGTATGGGTTTAAGGGATGTGAGTGCCTGTCTTCAAATGGCCATTACTCTTCAATGACTCATTTGTTTATTGAAATTTTTGACTATTTAGATTCACAATAAAGTAAAAAAAATTTTAGTCTAAGAATATGGTGCCCTATCATATATTCAATAAAACAGAATTTGCAAAATTTTAGAAATTTTACATAAATCTTTTGGACAAGGTACATAACTTTTATTAATGGCCAAAGTGCAAATAACATAGTAATATTGTTCTCAAAAATGCGTTACAAAATCAAGGGTCAAATTTGCCCAAAGATTGGCCTACAGATTAAGGGATTCCGTATATGTAAATTTTAATTATAACGGTCGTTTCTTGGAGATAGGTTGCAATTGTGGTTGTTCAAAAATAATTCCGAGAGAGAAGTTTGCCGAGTTACGTGAGGCGTTTCAAGCTCTCTAGATCTGAGCAAGACATATTTTTAATGGCCCAACTGAAAGCAATGAATGACGGGGAAATAACTGCCAGCCGACGTCTTAAAAAGAAAACGCGTACTAATAAAAGAACTTTTTATTATTGAGATTGCAATACGCTTCTTTTGAAAATATGTTAGGAATTGGTCGCACTCGCTTCGAAAACGTCAGAAATCACCTAGCGACAAATGGTATAATACCGCGCATTCATGGTAATGTAAAAAGAGTGCCGCGATGGAAGACAAAAATAACCATTGATATTACCTGTGAAGAATTTTCTCGAGAATTACGCTGAAATACATGGATTACCAAGTCCTGGTAGAAATGTCAATCGCATTACTCAATCGCTTACACTTTTGCCAGCCGAAACAAGTTACAAATCGGTCTATCGTGATTTTATTGCAGGTCTCGAAAACGGTAACACGTTGAAATATGATGCATTTCGCAAGTTATATTCAAATCATGAGTCCAAGAATTGATTTATGTGATATGTGCCAACATTTTCGGAGCGCTTACAGTATAATGCTCGTAAGGAAGAAGAAGCGAAAAATCTGTTGAAATAAAAATACAAAGAACATCTGGTTACGGCTAAAGTAGAAAGAAATTATTATAAATAAAAAAGTATTTCGTACTGTCAAAAATTTATGTTTGGGGGTGTTTTTCTGCTTCAGGGGTTGGCTAATTTTATGTGTAGTATTTATGAGCAGGGTCTTCTGGCTTCCGCCCATGAACTTTTTGGCGAGGGTAACATAGACTGGATTTTGCAAGAAGATAGCGATCCCAAGCACCGTTCGAAAATCGCAAAAAAATTGAAGGAGGAAAATAAGGTCAAGGTACGTCCTTGGCCGTCAATTTTAGTTACAAAATTCTGTACGATTACATTACGCATTCGAACGAGCATTTTTGTGCAGAATTAATGCGTCAACGCCACGATATTATACTGTAATGTTGATCACGACTTGTGTAAATCAACGCGTCACCTAATGAGGAATAGGAACAGCAATTTCTACCTTTTTATTGATGTTAGCTATTTACTACTGAAAGGTGCTCGGAATTGGCTAGATGAGTATGTGTTGTCTGAGTTCCCAGTCACTTAGTCCAAAACTCAGTTGCCCTGAGCAGGTCCCCAACTGAGGTACAACAAGTGCAAGTTGTTTTTTGTTAATAAAGCTATTTCGGTTGTCACAGAGGGTAATTACAAGAAACATATACGGGTATTTGTTATTGAAGAAATTTATTACTCTCAACGCAAAATTTTAATGATAAAAGTGTTTAAGATAATGCATTTTAAATATTAAAGCTGCTGATTTAATGGGAGCCAATTGTTAATTTTTGAAAAGTTGGGCATTGACATGGCTGAAAAACCGACTTTGCTCAACTAATGTTTCAAAAAATTTATCTGAAAGCTGGTAATTATAAATCTTATCAAGATTTAATAATTAATTCGTCACTATTGCTTTCAAGAACGAGCTTGCAACGGCAAGACATTGATTTTACAAAATTGATTACAAAGCCATCTCTGCATCCTTACCCATAAATACACGTACCTAATTTTTTTCGGCTTTTGTATTTTCATGCTTTTTTAACAATTGCCTATAGATTTTCTATGAGATGGCCTATCCAACATTTCATGGAGCCCAAGTTTGCGTGTTTCGGGTCATTGTCTTGTTAAAACGTCAATGGCTCCAAGCATCGGTTAATGTGCTGCCAAGACAATTTTCGCGTAATATTCTGCGCCACACATTACATGTAAAAAGCAGGAGGTAGATGCGTTTGTGTTATGTGAAAAGGCTACGTTTCGTTTGTTACAGACTGCAACGCTTGTCAGACTAATTATAAATATAGTAATAACCACATGCATTTTCTTCTTAACCAAATAACCAGCATCACCATCACAATGTTCTTCTGCATACTGTACTCACCCGTAACACGGTTACATTGCTAATTCTTCTCATACGTCCCTCTGAACACCTCCCCCACAAGGTCTTTTATTATACAATTTAATGAAAGGTTGGTTAAAACAAATTTCTGTAAGACAACTCAACTTGAAAGCTTTGTTTAATCACTCCAATGGAAACAAGCCTATTTAATGTGGCGTAAACACGGTAACTATGAGCACGGTCACGTTTAAAATTCCGACCAATCGGTGCATTTGCAATGATCACTCTCAGAGACTAAGTTTAATAACATCAAATAGTTAAGCCACGAGAGTTATGATAACTAAAGAGATTACCCGTGCAAATGGTTAGATTATTTCTGTCTAAACTCAATATCGAGTGTTCTTGCAAATAGCTTGGCTTTAAGTTATAAGTCTCAGAATTCAGAAATTTAATTTTACTAACAAATTATAATTAATTACACAGTGAAATTCACTTTAACGAAGACATTCGTTCCACGATTTTGCTTCGTTAACCTGAAAGTTCGCTTAAGTGAACTGTCTTTTTATATGAAGTATATGAATCCGTTCTGGAAAGAACTTCGTTATAAAGCGATCTTCGTTAAAGTGAGACTTCGTTAAGTGAATTTCACTATGTATCATTATTTCCCACATTATTTATTGCAATAAGCAACGTTGAGAGTGGCATGCAGACTTAGGCCACAAAGCTAATATAAACACATTTGAATAATGGTTTGTCCTGATAGAAGGCAATTATTATGGAAACAGCTTTATGCGTCGCTAAGAGTATTAGTAACAAAGTTACACTTCCGCCTATATTCGTGGAGTACAATATCTCGTAAAGGTTGTACGAAGATACTATACAACGAACTCCGACCAATAGTAATTAGGCACCAAGTGGAGTGATTTTATTCCTCACATTATAAATGGGGGAATGTTCGTAAGGAGCGCAAACTACGCTCATATCTAACACACCCAAGTTTATTGAATAGCAAAATAAATAAATAATGATAAATATAGGATCTCTATTACAATTTTGTTTCATTATCAATTGACATGTTCTCTGAGTTCTTTTTCGACTATCCCTTTTGCAACTTTGTTCATCAAGCTGATTTGGTTGGCTACATCCCTCAACGCCTCCAATACTATTCCGTTGCCTTTTACAAAACCGTAGCAATGATACTCTATGCCCACTTCTTTGCAGAATTCCTTCACGTATCGCTGGCATTCCCTCAGATTATGCCTAGGTACCCTTGGAAACAAGTGGTGAATGGCCTGGAACTGTAATCCACCATGCAACCAATCCAACCATTTTGGACAATCTACATCCATGCTTGTACGAAGCATCTTTGCAGCAAATGCTTCCTTTGGTCCAAGCTCTTCCGTTGACATACCGTAGTGTGAGAGCGTGATTTGTACATGTAGTAACACGGTTATCATATGAGATATTAAAATGTAGGGAATTATCAGGGAATACGGAAGACGTGAGAGAAGGTAAGAGAACCACATCCAGTATAGTCCCATTGAAAATAGTTCTAGTTTCCTGAAAGCCACTCTTTGTTCTTTTAAAATGTGTGATATGGATAAAAAGTATAAATTGAATCTTCCAAAAGCTAGTACAGGATAGTATAATAAGTGTTGAAATTGGATAAAAAATTGTGCTGCTCTATCGAAATCGAGTACTCTTTCGTAATAAGTCGAATATATGCTTTGCACAAATTTAGTACTAACCGCGAAGAAGGGTAATTGCTGTAGGTCCGGATCATGTTCTATTTCGTTGGTGACTAGATGGTGAACGTAATGACTCTTTTTCCACCATGCCATACTCAGTCCGCCGCATAAATCGGCGGTCATTACTCCAATGATACCATCCACAGGCAGCAAATGCGTAATGCCATTATGACCAGCATCATGGGCCGTGAATGCTATTTGATGCCAGAACGCACCAAGACATACAGCAGACATAAGGTAATGGAGAGTAGACGTGCCAGTCAGCGCGAAATACCAGGTAAGTGCGTAGAGTGTACCAAAGCGCATCACCTCATACATATAGTTAATGTAGCGAGTATTGTAGAGACCTTTGGAACGGATACGGGCGTCTAGTTTACGATATGCTTCTGTTATACGTTCTTGGTGGATTAGATCTAGTTTCGCGTCGGAAGATTGTGTTGGTGGGGAAGTTGATGAAATGCGTCGAGTCGATGTTGTAGACGGTGTGATTGAGGATGTAATGGAAGACGTGATGGCTGATAATATAGGTTTAGCAATATTATTAACAGGAGTGTTGTCTAGTGTTGCTCTGTCTGCTTCTGCTGACGGTATGCAGGCATCTTCGTCCACATATTCGCCAATATAGAACGTGTGAATGTTCTTCTTCTTTACGTAATCGGGATGAAACGCATTAATTGCATCTGTCGCGTCCTTTCCGATCATATGTTTTATAGCAAGTTCTCCTCCCGGGTGAAACTTGAGCCATTTGTCCAATCTATACACCTTATTTGCATATATGACTAGCGCCTGGTTTTGTTCCTTTATTCTTCTGTTGAGTTCTTGTGTCGTTATGTATTTTGAGGCATATTTATTTTCGCTGGGCATGACTGGCTTCGAAAGGGATGAAGGAAAAGTGACTTTTTTACTAGTTACCACTAAGACCACGCAATTTGATAGATTAGATTCAGTCACTGATCGGCTTATATAGATTTGTGATCAATAAAGTGCTGCATATAAATAAATGGTCGGAAAAGGGGGCATACAGTAAAAACGGGAAGTGAGCAGGGCCTGATGGCATCATGTAAGGTTTTTTTTCCTAATTATTACGCATATCCACGTCTGTTTATAGGAACTGAATTTTAATTGATCACTAATATTGGTATAAATTAAGTTGTATCAAAGGGGGTAAGATCAGTTGTATTGTGACGCAAGTCTGACAAAGTCATCAGAATATCTTAAATATATTATACGCCTGATCCCAACCCCCCCGCCAAGCATAAATCCTTGCAACCAAAACAACGGAACTCAATGGAGTGAGCTGGTTAACACCTCATCACTTGCACGGTGGTCGGTTTGACTTTAATCATTACTCACTGTGGCCTAGCTGAGGTTTATCGCAGGAATGTTCGCTACATACAGGACCTTCCAAATTAGTGTTGCATGTTTTACGTGTGCGATCTGTCAGAATCATGCGACGGAGACGACCGTAACCAGGAGACAAAACCGTACGGTCGATTTTACTGGATAATATTGTGTGCGTGCCAAGACGAACCACGTATGACAGAATGTTGCTATAGAAAGAACAAGAAAAAAAGATAACGATCAGAACACAGACAAATGAACGATTGGCGTCGTGATAAGGTTAATAGCCATGCGAGGTGAAACAATGTGTTTTTCCGAGAATAGTAATTTCATCTTGCAAATGTAACGATTAAACATTTTAGAATTTTCTGAGAAACATCCTGAACGGGAAACCGAGAATTGGTTAGTACTCCGGGATGATTAGCAGAGTGAACAGTAAGATCAAACTTTATACGGCTGATTGGTGAAGACATTTGCTTATTCAGAGTAAAACAGTGAGCATAATAATGGTGCAAGCGATCTCCTAACCATTTGTTAAAAACACACTGACCGACGGGTTGGGTAAGCATGAAATTGGGCAACAGACTCCGGATACCCTGATGAAAAAAAAAAAAGATTTAGTTACGTATGAAATCAGGTTCTGGTTCGATTGTTAGCCAGACTGCGCATCATACGTAACGTCCATCGAATTGACATATAGGAACAAACGCTTTTTGTAATGTATTTTTATGGATTAAAAAACTACGCATTTGTCGATCTAGCAAATTGTGAAATCATGCGGCAAAGAATAGTTTGTTGGCTCTATTTAAGTAAAGTCTAACCGATGACTGCATGTAACAGGGCCTGAGCGTTGGGGATGTGATCCACATGTAAGTCAAACGTGGCTGAATTGTATTTTCACTGTGCAACTGGCACATGTTTGGTATTTTAGCCCATAGAGTTAGGTATTAGCGGCGCGTATGTTGAGTAAATACGTCATGTCAGAAGTTTAATGAGAATTATTAAACTTTTTTCTGTGTATCAGATCTAATATTGGGTTTCAGCCTTTCATTATTGTATCATCTTTTTACAGGAATCGCGTTATCCTATTATAATCATTGCATCCAATTTTAGCACAGTTTGTTCGACCTTTTTCGATTCTCGATTTCTAACGGGGGGGTATTAATATTAAATCGGTGGTGATTCCACCTACTGTACATATTGGTAAAACACCAATTAAAGAAATGAATTTTAGTTGTTATTTGTTGCGCCGTTCGTTGTTATCGTTGTCGTTGCGCATTAATGGGCACTGATCGCCAACGGACATTCTATTTATAGACGACAGAGCCCCACGAGGCTGTTAACATCTTGTTATAGCAGCCAAGCCTTAATATACAAGCCGGGCCGGTAGGCTTCGTCTTGGGCAAATAATTTAACCTGTAATTGGACATTACGTGGGAGTTATATAGTGCAATTATATCAGTTATATCGATATGTGATTTCGGATATTTGTACTAATACTACTAATACTAATGCCATATCGCCCGAAACGCATTGCACAAAGGGGTTAACTACTAACGTCCAATGGGCTTAGTGGTAGAACCATTGCCACGTGCCTATCAATCATATTGTTCTCTCCAACATTAGTTGGACTAGTTTCTACCAATACTTTACTTTAATCCTTGTCTTACAATCACCCTTATCTCAAATTTTTCATTTCTCCCTTCGTAACATACTATTTTTGGAACATTAACCATAAATTAACATCACACATTCTCCTTGTACTCGCAAATTAAAACCCAGTTTTAAGTTATTCATCTGTTATTCCCATCCCCCCTCTCCGCCTCCCCACTCATTGCTCTGGTAGCAGTAGCTAAATCCTACATACCCCCTTCCTTTAATCGAGAGAAAGCTCCCAGAAAAAAGTCCGCTTTTGATATTATCAACATCATTAAAAGTAAGGATAGGCATAGCCACACGAGCTAACTTGGGGGTATATTATCGTTCCCTGCCACACAAACAGCACATAACAACACCAAGGCCGTGACACGCTTCACTACGCTCTTTTCAAATAGCACGGCAGCCTTACCTTCGAAAGACCTTTACGTTTAGCTTTCGTCGCTCGCAATTTGCCATAATCTTAGTAGGGTTCTTTCACGACCGAGGCCTACATCCTCGAAAGGCGAGGTATACCTATAAACTGTCAAGTGACCTGATAAATAAACACTCAAACCCCCCCCACTTATTAAATATGGACAACGGGGACGCTCAGGGGGCCAACCATAATGATCCAGTGTTTAGAGCAGTGGGAATATCACTCGCACTTGCTAGCGGTAAGTTAAGGAGGGATGGTAGTAACGGAACGACAAGAAGGAAGAAAGAAGACTAGATAGTAGAAAACTGTAGAAATACACACAGAAAGGGTGAATTGATTAGCATAAAACACGTTCGATACAACACATCCGCCTTATCTATGGGCCACGAGGTTCAATCTCGTAGCATACATGGTTTCAAGTTATCTGAGGATAAATATGAATAGTTGTCGATAGTTGGAAGAAAGTCCGTGACGTACCAATTAGCGTAAGATTATACTGAACTTTCTATGACTTGTCTTCAGGTCTTTTTATCGGCTCATCGTTCATATTCAAGAAGAAGGGTCTTTTGCAAGAAACGAATTCCGGTAATTGCATGCATTTCGAGTTCTACGTCCAATGATTGTCTGATATCTTACTTCTTTATTTTTCTCCTCTCTGTTCAATAAAGGTGCCGTTGCTGGCCAAGGACATAGTTACTTGTCAAATAAATTATGGTGGCTCGGAATGATTTTAAGTAAGTGATTTTGAATCAAAAAAAAAAAAAAAAAGAAGAAATTTAATTACAACTATATAAGCTTGTATTGACCTTTACTTTATTACGAATATTCAGTGATTATTGGTGAATTGTGCAATTTCGTTGCATATGCTTTTGCACAAGCGATTATAGTTACACCACTTGGAGCTCTCAGTGTTGTTATCAGGTATTTTCTCGACTTTCACAATTTGGTAAATAACTGATTGAACACTATCCATGTACTCATTATTCTAAATATAACGCTAGTGCCGTGTTATCATCAGTATTTCTGAAAGAACGATTAAACTTACAAGGGAAAATTGGCTGTGCTTTATGTATCTTGGGTGCGGTAATGATTGTCATACACTCGCCTGATCAACAGTCTGCGAGTACCATTGATGAGTTCTCTAAACTCTTCTTTGCACCAGGTGAGTACATGACAATGTTGGTAAAAACTGATCAACAGAATGTTATCATTTATATTGACTAAAATTTATACGCTTTCTTCACTTTTAGTCTTTCTTGTATATACCTGTCTTGCGATTATAACATCAATAATAATCATCTGGAAAGTCGCCCCAAAATACGGATCCAAGAATATGCTCGTGTATATTGGCATATGTTCTCTCATTGGTTCTTTATCTGTAGTTACAACTCAAGGACTTGGTACTGCGATAGTCACCTCAATCATGGGCAATAATCAGCTCACTCATTGGTTTTTCTATGTCCTCCTTGTCTTTGTCGTGGCAACGCTTTTAACGGAAATCAACTATCTTAACAAAGCCCTCAATTTATTCAACACGGCTATGGTAACACCAGTCTACTATGTTACCTTTACCAGTCTGACAATTATCAGTTCGGCGATTTTATTCCAAGGTTTTACTGCACCTTTAACAAGCATAATTTCCGTTATACTTGGTTTTCTGGTGATATGCTGCGGAATATTGTGTCTTCAAACATCCAAAGCACCAGTTGAAGACGTTGAAAGTGTATTCTCACCCGATGACAAACGCCTGTCTCTCGTAAGTGATGGAAGCTACGAACCAGGTGCATCTGAAATACGTGCTAGTTTTGGCAGTCTTCGTCGATACTCTATGTCATTCAATCGGCCTCCAAATGGCAATGGTCATCCTCAAAATGGCAACCATCGTCGAAGCGTGAGCCTCAATCTCAATGCTCGGCGAGGATCAAATGGATCTTCTGCTCTTCCCGTCATTTCCGAACATCCTGCGACCATAGCGGTGCCTAACCGCGGAGCAGGGAACAAATATGATTCCAGGGCAGCAGTCACACAGGGAGAAAATATATTCGGCCAAGATGTGGAATTGGGGGAAGCCAACAGGAGTTCGACAGTAAGGTTCAACGTGACACCTATCATTCACACATCTGCACCTAGCATTGATACGGAAAGTTCTCTTGAATCGCCAACATCCGGAGCGAAATTGGAACTCCCTAATTTGCCTCCTCCATTATCGCCTCTTCAGCACCCAATTGATTACCTTAAGACTCAGGTTTCTTCAGGGACTACCGCATTTACCGAGATACTGGATGAAAGCGCCAGGAGGAGGGATGCAGATAAGCATGGAAGTACTTCTTCGCGTAGATCACAGAATAAGCTCTCTGTATTGGATAGGTTTAAATTTGGAATGGATAAAGACAATGAAGACGCGGAAGAGTTAATGAGAAGGGACGTTGAAGCAGAATCAAGCACGAAGAGTGGGAAGAAAAAACAAAAAGGAACTTACGATTATGACGATGACGATGATGCGAACACATCTGGGACGCTCAGTCCAATGTAATTTGTAAGATTAGGGATATTGCTTATTAGATACTACTTATTTGAGGCGTTGGGGGTCGCGGACTTGTACAACGACTTTTAATTGTGAATGCGAACTATCGTTTATTACTACAACCAACGCACTAGTTTTTATCGGATTCTTATTTTTAACTGTTTTAAAATCATAAATGCGTGATTGTATTATCTCTCTCTTTCATTGTAAATGGAGCTCGAATTGTACTTGAGACTATTAATACAAACTAAAAAATATATATATTTACTGCAGACAGTGTGGATGGAATTAAGTGCTGTGTGGTATGTGTTGTGTAAAGTAAAGCTAACACTAGGTGCAGACACAAACTTTCGGTATATTTTCCTTGTAATTTAAAAACACAGAAGCGGTCCTTCACATAATTGAGATCCAAATCCGCTCATAGGTATCAATGTGGTTAGCATATACAATTGATATTCTGTAGACGCAGCTTAGTTGATAACCTTTACTTCTATCATGCTTTCGCAGTTCTGTTGAACATAGCCTTTCAAGATATTCGTGTTTATATTCTAAATTTAACGGCTAGGTATATTCGAATATCGTGATTCAAGTGATACGTCCCTAATCCCAAAAACTCTATGTTGTCGTGTTTTATAATAATCTGTTATTGTTATGAACGTACCTCTAATACAAAATAATACTACCAATAACTCGTTGGCGAACATTTTTACCTTAATTGTCCAGAGATCGCAGTTGGGGAAATTTGTAACAAAACGCGTAGACATGCAAACTCGAGAACCGACTTATCGAGAGATTTTAAATATTAAAATTGAGAAAAGGGCTTGGGAAGTTTTGGCCTTCTTAGGCCAAAATTGAATCATCCAGAGACCGTCTTATCGTGTACAAAAAAAAGTCAAAGTCTATGGATTGCTCAACATGTAATGGTAAGAAGTGTACTTCTAGAATTAAAAAGTTGCGGACAGGAAAGAAGATAAAGCTGACTGTACGTGTTCATTTTACGCCCTATAAAAACAACAGTTTAAGTTAGTCGATTATCTAAATAAAGTTCTAGTATATTACTTTTTTTAATTCGCATATAGTGATGCACAATTGATCCTCCCATATTTGGTTTAAATTAATATCCAAATTTCCCACACTACACAGCTTTTCTGCCAATCAATCATCTCAGTATTCCACTTTGCTCTTCTCCCAGCTAAAGCTCTTTCACATCACATATGACTTTCAAAGCAATAATTCTCGTCGGTGGACCTTCGCGCGGTACACGTTTTCGCCCATTGTCTCTCGACTGTCCTAAAACGCTCTTCCCTGTTGCAGGCCACCCTGTCATCTGGCACCATTTAGAAGCCTTGTCCAGAGTTGATGGCTTGCGAGAAGTACTGCTGATCGGTTTTTTTGAGGCTTCAGTATTTGAAAGTTTCTTATTTGATGCTACTAGAGAATTTGGTGACAAGTTTCATATTCGGTATGGAAGTCTCCTAAAAATGGAAATAAATGTTTACATAGACGTATTAACGCAATCAAGCTTAGAATTGGGAATGTGTTGTTGTTTGCAGATACCTTCGAGAGTATCGGGCTCTGGGCACTGCTGGAGGAATTTATCATTTCCGAGATGAGATTCAGAAAGGAGACCCACAGCATTTGTTTGTTCTCAATGCGGATGTTGCGTGCAGTTTCCCGTTGAATGAGATGATGAGTTTCCACACTACCCATCGAGGCTTGTGTACAATACTTGGGACCAAGGTAGGTGGAGTGTATTAGAGAATACTATCATTGGATCGACATTGTCTGCTTTAATTCATTATGTGATGTGTAGACTAAATAAAATCAGCAGGCCGTTATTGCACTAATTAACACTCTGTCGCTTCTTTCATTTGTTGTAGGTTCTCCCAGAGGACGCGCACAGATTCGGATGCCTTGTTGCTAAACCAGGTAGTAACGAAGTATTACATTACGTAGAAAAGCCCGAAAGCTTTATTTCTGATTTGATCAGTTGTGGAATTTATCTTTTTGATGTCGCCATATTTAATACGATGAAGGAGGCAACGCAAAACAAAGCTTCACAGATTGCGTATCCTTGGTTATTTTGTATACCCAGTCTTGGGATTAAAGCACACAACTGACAATTAATTTACTACGGTCTAATGCAATATATTGTCCTTAACTAGTGTCAACTTGACAGTTTAGATCCATATACGGACAGCGATGACAAACTACAATTAGAGCAAGATCTATTGCGATCGCTTGCAGAGGCGCACAAATTGTATGTCTTTGAGACTAAAGACTTCTGGCGACAGATAAAGACACCAAGGTACGTGTAATAGTATGTACTTGCCATCCATTTGAATTGAACATTAATAACTTAGCCAATCTTTCCTTAACAGTTCAGCTGTTCCCGCAAATGCTCTTTATCTTGAACAATATGCTCAGACATTCCCCGAACGGTTGGCTAAAAGTGAACCTGGTGGCCCACAAATAGTTGGTGCTGTCTACATCCATCCTACAGCAATCGTTGATCCTCGCGCTAAGGTATGTAGTGCGCATACTTGTGACTGGAATTTAGCGTTATTATTTTTTCTTGGTCGATCATTAGTCAAACGTAAAGTATCTCACAACACATTCGATATTATATTAATAACGCTCTCCCTGTTCAAGTAGATTGGCCCAAACGTAACAATTGGTCCTCGAGTAGTTATCAGCAAAGGTGTTCGAATCAAAGACTCTATTATTCTGGATAATGTTGAAATCAAGAATTTTGCTTGCATTCTTCATTCTATCATTGGGTGGGACTCTAAAATTGGTAATTGGACGAGAATCGAAGGAACGCCTGTGATAAATCATCAAACTATCATTACCCACAACGGTGTTAAAATCCAAAGTATTGCTATTCTTTGTAAGTGTATATTAAATGATTGGCCTTGTTGAATTGAATGACTTTGTTGAACATTCCATCTTTATTAACTCGCATATTCTATGTTTTGTTTTTTTTTTTTAGCCAAGGATGTTACCGTGAAAGACGAAGTTGTAATCAGGAATTGTACTGTATTGCCTCACAAGGAATTGAAGAGCAGTTTTCACAACGAGATTTTGATGTGAATTGATGGTTACAAGATCTTAAATATTAAGTTTACGGGAATGTGTTGGAGGTGGAGTGCCCCATGAGTTATTTTTAAATAATTATAGATTTTTATTTGAATATTATTTACTTAGAAACAACTATTACTATGAAAAATAAACGAATTGTGAAGTGAGGAAGAAGTGAATTATATTTTAAAAGTGTGCAAGAGGAGTCAGTTAGTAAAGGGCTACATTCATACCATTATCACATGACAACATATTAATGTCCTGCGAATTAATCACATGCTCAGCCAACTTATATTTTTCTGCCGCAGCAGCCTTTCTTGACAGCCGGTTTCATAACACCCCAACACACAAATGTGCGATCATGACGGACGCCACGGACACCCAAGCTAAACAAAAACGGTACTCGTTTCCTATCCCTTTCCTACTTCTTACCTTTGCTCAAGCCCTAAAGTTGACACGTAGATATTTCTTTTCCCAGACTAAATCAAGATGATTTCCGTAAGTTACTACAAACACCGCGTCCAGGGGATGCAACGTCGAAAATTGGGTCATTGGGTACCGCTTCCAATAGACAGCGATTAATTCCACCACAGACACCGTGAGTTGAGGTCTGAGATCTGATTTTGGAAAGGGAAAAAGGGAAAGGAAAAAGAATGAGGGCTAATTTTGAGAATGGATTGAATGTTTTAGGAGAGTTGGTGGGAATACAAGCTCAACAGTAACGAAAGCAGAGACACTAATTTCCAAACCCAGGAAAAGGTATTGTACAAAGCATTATTATACTCTCGTCTATTTTCAGAAGACCTAAACTAACAAATAGACAAACACTTGGTTGGCTTGCTATTCTCAATGCAGTCGCTTTATAAAGCCAACCCCTACTTCACCGCCTCACAATCAGTACAGAGATCGTGCTGCTGAACGCCGTGAAAATGCCAACCCTGACTATCAAGACACGGAACAAATTCTCAAAGCCCTCAACCAGACTGAAACTCTTGCATCAAAAACCGTGTACGAACAATCAAAGTATCTTGGAGGTGATACCGAACATACGCATCTTGTAAAAGGTCTCGATTTCGCTCTGTTAACAAAAGTACGAAACGAGTTGAGTAAAGAGGGCCAAGAGGATGAAGATGAAGATACTACAAGAGAGTTGGAGAGATTGAAAGAGGAAACGCAGGAAGTACCTAGGATTATGAGCAAGCTTGCAAACAATATTTATCAACATGTTACTGAAACGAAGAAGCCTCCTCCAAAAGTTAATGAATTATTCATTGCTGGGAGAATGGCGTACGTTTTCGAACTTGCTGATAACGATGGAAATTACAACGATCCATTTGCTATTCCTACAACAATTATCCGTTCCAAAGCTGACATTGCCGACTTGGCTGAGGTCGATAAGTCTACTAATGACATTGTCATTGAAAAAATTTCTCAGGTTATGGCTTATGCTCGTTCTGGAGATCGTATGGAAGACGATGGAAAGGAGAAAAAGAAAAAGAAAGTGAAAGAGAAACAAGTACAACCGGCAGAAGTTAGGATGGTTAAAGCGGCTGCTATTGATGATGATGAGGATATTTTTGCTGAGGCTGGGAGGGATTATAGTGTTACTATTGAGGAAAAAGATAAAGAAACGCAAGAGGAAAAAGAGGAAACTGCGGGAGAGACTGCTTGGTTCCTGTTTCCCGCTGCTGCCGGCGCTGCCAATGTGGGAACGGATGACACAGATAATATTAATAAAGAAGATGAGAATAACAACACAATGAGGGAAACGGATACTAAGAAGAAATATTTCTTTCACCAGGCTGATTCTTCAATGGACACAGAAAACAACAGTGATACAAATTCTACATCGTTACATACTCTTATCCAATCCGCTACTGCTTCAGATACCCACGATGGATCCACCTATTTTTCGTCTCTTTCTGCTTCTACTTCAAGCGATCCACAAACCTCAAAAACTTCTTCATCCTCCCATTCTCCATCTATTCGTAAGCGTTTAATTTCCCAAGACAGCTACGATGTGGACTACTCTATTTTCGGTTTTGGTATGGGCGGAGTTGCGCGTGAGAATGCTTATGATTCGGGACAGTCAGATTCAGATTCTGATGAGACGCACACTATCCGTGACCAAGGCGTAGCAAAGAATAAAAAAGCGCAGCTAGTCAGGTGGGACTTTGAGACGGAAGAGGAGTGGCAGGAGTACAAGGTATGGAAAGAAAGATTTCAAAGTCTATGTCTCTAACTTGTCACGTACTTAAGATCGTTTTGCATTTGAAACTATGCGAACCACAGGACAAAGTAACGGCAATGCCGAAATCAGCTTTTCAATTCGGAGTCAAAACCAGTGATGGTCGTCAGACAAGAAGAAGTCGTAGGGAACTAACAGATAAACAAAAACTAGACAGAGATTTTCAGAAGATAAACAGAATTATGGAGGAAAAATATGGCGAAGGCATGGATGAGGGGCTGCCAAAAAAAAAACAGAAAAAGTGATATTAAATAGATTGGACAGTTGTTTATTGGGCTAGTGCGGGATTAAGAAAGGCATTGAAGATGTATTGCTGCGATGAGCAATAGATGGTGGCTTGAAAGGGATTCAAGACACGAATGCATGCGTGCTTTCTTTAGACAAATATTTATAATGATTGGTAGGTTTTCACTGTGAATTTGAAATGGGTTAGTATTTGTTCCCTGCCTACTCACGCCTGTATTCAGTGACTTTTTATTTAATCAAATTTTCGATGGCAGCCCCTAGGACTCCACTCTTCCATCCTACCTTTGCATTTAGACGGAGGGTATAAATAATCTTGGGAGAATGTAGAGATACAAATAAAATTCCTATAAAGTCCAACCAGATTATGATGAATACCGTATATGATAATTCAAGTTCTGCTTCGTCAGATATTGATGTGAGAATTTCAAAAGCCATTAAGAGCAGAATGCTCGGGAATTTGTGCAGTAAACGTGTCCGTTGATTTTAATACTGACATTCGAGCCAATCTCTACAGCACATTTACAGTTTATTTATAAGTTTGTTCACATACAGCTCCTGATTTATTATCTCTTGCATCAGGTCACGAAACACAACATTGAAAAATAGGGATTAAAAAAAAATATATTATAATACAAAGTAAAATGGAAAAATTTTTTAACAAGACAACTTGGTGTAAAAGGATCAGGCTATAAAGAGATACAAAGAACAAAACACAAAGCTGAAAAAACAAACCAACCGAGAATCAGAAATCAGAAATTGGAAATGAGAAACAAAACAAAAAAAAAAAGTCGATATCGTAGAGTCCTTAATGGAAATTTTATCGTGAAGTTATGTAATCTAAAAAATTCCTATATCTACAAAACCCAATATCTCCATCCGTGCCAATATAATAATCAATGATCACAACGTCTAATCTAATTTGCCTGCTAGAGTCAAGTAACTATAGTACTCCAGCACTGCCAGAGAACTTCTATCGTCTAAAGCAGTTGCGTGCTTTTTTTTTATGAACGGTAACAGTAATTATCGTCGCTGCATTATCGACTACCTTCGTATTCATCTTTCGGATACTCTTGTCTCTTTACCACTTTTCCCTTTCATTCATTTTCTTCTTGTTCCTTCATACATGTCCCATAACAACGGAGAATTTCAAAGTAGATGAAGATCCGCTTTGACATGAGTTACCCGACGATCCATCATAATCGCGTACATCAAGAAGGTAGTCGTCTTGACATAGACTCGAGCTTTTCCAGCCCTATAAATAAAAATATGAGTGTAATTTTGTAAGTGTTAAGGCATTTAATAATCATAGAATTCTGAACAATGTTTGAACCTCCTTTTTGATCACTATCTTGTTAACTATTTGGAAAATAATTGTCCACCACATCATTTCATTCACTTGTCCATAGTCCCATGTTCCCAGTTATTTATAGCCAGTCTCGAATGTAATTAGAACCCCCCCCCCCTTTTATTTCCCACTACATACCCAGCTCTGCATCAAAGCAAAATTGTCCGGACTGCTCTGAAATTGTGTCAAACCATGGCTTGGCCCTCTCGCCGGGCAAAAAATCTTAAACCAAGTCCTAACTGTCTTTCTCTTGTCCGCATATTTCGAAAAGCTCTTGTCTTGATTTACTTTTGTCGATAGCTGTTGCGTGCATGTATCGTCTGGAGAGGTTTTCGTTGGAGTGGATGAGGGGTGAGAAGATGGAGAAACGGAGAGGTCTGGCATGGAGTGACGGTGTAAGTAAACGCCAAGTTGAATCCCCTTTCGGGGTGTTTTTATCTTCTGAATATACATGTTCCAGTTTGAACTATGGACAGGGGAATTATAAAACGTGATGAGAAAATAGAACAGTGTTTAAAAGTCAAGCGAAAATAAAATGAAATGAAAGCTGAAAGATGCTGCACATTTGAATGATGAACGTGATTAATTTTAGCGTAGAATTAATCTTCTATATCCACTGTCGATCCATATAGACGACATCTTTCTCTAACGCTTGAGCTCCCAATCTTATCTTTGTCGTCCATTCTTTCCAGAAACTTGACTCTTAAACATAAAACTTCACGCAGACCCAAAGCATTCAACGATAGCGCCTCTACTTACCCAGCATAAAACCTGGTTTTTGAATAAACCCTCTGTTTCTCCTTTAACTTTGCGACGTCAGCAAATTCGACCGAAAACCTAAACGGCGCGAAAAGTGAATACTCTACGGTACCCCTTCCCTCACCGTCTTTCATAGACTTTGTTCCGCCTCCAATCATATCTTCCAACCCCGTCAAAGCCTCTCCGATATGTGTAGTATCATCGCTCGGAATCTCAAAATGCATACCGGAAGAATTTGGCGGAATTTCCATGGATGAAATAGAAAGAGTGATTTCGCTTTCGGATGCGTTTTCGATCTTGTTGCGAAGATCGATTTGCTGCCAGAGTGCTTCTTTGGGAACATTCTCGGGGGCAAATGGAAGCTGCGTTATTTCATCTCGGTCACGGAGAATGATTTTCAGTTCTTCGAACGTCATGTGAGCATAATATATTCCATGTGTAAATATTGCGGTATACGTTGCTTCGTCGGGGTCTGTCGTTTGGGGTGGAGATGGATATAGGGGCGAAGGGGGAGATGAAGACGAGCAACGGGTATGATATGAGAACGGTGATGTGGGACGGCGTTTTATTGTTGAGGAAGAAGGGGCGTTGATTTCGGTCGTGCGTGTATCTGGTATCGCGTTTGGTTCTTCGGCATAGGCAGAGTCAGAATTATAGAGTCTTTGCTGTCTGTTGTATACACGTGCCCTCCGTTTCTGTACGATATTCCTGGCAAAGGTATATCTATCATATTCCGTTGGAACCCAAAATGCATCACTTTCAATCACCCTCTTCATCCATTCTGCAGGTAGATCCAAAAATGCTTGCTCTAACTTTGGGTTGTCATAACCTTCTCTGCACAGGAAAGTAAAGCATGCTTCGGTGATCTTTTCTGAATGTGTTCCGTAAAAATGAGATGTCGCAAAGATCAGATAGTGGACAACTGTTGTATCTTTAATGTCACGGAGGATGACTTCTACGCACATCTCACACAAGTCTTGAAGGTCAAGGAAGGAAGCCGTCGCGAGAAGAGAGAGAACTTGGCTAGGGGAGATAGTTTCGTCTAGACGACCGTAGAGACGGGAGAGGGCGATTTTAAATGCTTCTGGAGTGATATTCTCGTCGTCAAACTTCAATTCGATGATTTTGGCTCCACTCTCCTTCCACGGTCCTTCCAATAGACTCGAGAAATATGAATTTTGATATAGGATAATTCTGTGCAAATGATAATCTTTGTCAAACACCCTAATTGTGACGTCGCTTCCGCTGCCTTCAATTAGTCCTCTTGAATAAATATGCTTGCATAAACCCATCATTTGCCGTAATATTCTCTGTGGGTCTTGTGTTGGGGGGGAGTATACAGATGAAGATGCTATTTCGTTTACGTAGTCTCTTGTATTTACGCTCTCTTTCTGAGTTAGAGTTGAAGGGGGGGACATGGTGTAACAATTGCGAGTTTCTGATAGAATCTGGATAAATTCGTCGTCTGTTAGTGCGAAGTCAATGGAAGGGTCTGGTGACATATGGCAGCCCTATGCAAGTCGGGAGTAGTGAATAAGTATTATAAAAAGAGTTATACTTGTCGATTGCGTGGTATGGTTTACTTTTGTTGAGTATTTTATTTCTCTCTGCTCTGGATAACCCGCTTTCTCTCTCTTTCTCTCTATCTCTTTCACTCTGTCTCTTACTCTCTCTCTTTCGTCTCTCTCTCTTTGTCACTTTCTTTTATTGCTATACAAAGAATTAGCAAGTAAATATGGAATGTTCTTTTGTTTTATTAGTCATAACACTTTAGGTATGAAGCCAAAGCGTTAGTTAAGCAAGAATTAGATAAAATCAAAAAAGAAAAAAAATTACAAGGTTGAGAGAATACGAAAATTGAGATCGGGCGGTGATGAGGCTTTTTGGGTTCGTTGTGGCAAATTGCAGGTTGATGATATGCGAGTTGTAGTTTTCGTTATTATAATTGATGACAGTATATATCAAGTATTGATGGATCTGTTATACGGTTACACTGTGATAAAACTATTTGGAAGGTCTGAGCGACTCTCACAAGGGGGGAGAATATAACATTGTTGAGAGAGGACAGAATATACCGAAAAGAGTAAAAGTATGAGGGAATGGAAAGTTTGCTATTGAGCGATGCTAGTCTATGCAATTACTCACTAGCTTGATAATTTATTCGCCAGTCTTATTATTATTGTTACCATTGTTACGGATAATTGTTACTGACATACTATCAGCATCTGCATGCTACATTGTCCGAGATCAATAGATATATTGTTAACAGATCTCGTTGCACCAAAACAAAGGGCGTATTTTGTTATTCTGCGTTATTGAGAGTCCTATTACAGTTTAATTTTATGTTTCTTGATTGTTCTCCTCCGCTCTCTTTGGTCTCTTTTTTTTCTCTTTCGACGTTAAGCCATCGGTGACATCATGTGGGACATGCAAATGTCGCCCCGCAGAGATTTTGGGTGATTCAAAACTGTTGAACGCCGCCACAGTTTTTTGTACCCCAAATATTGTATAAATATTCGCACAATTTAATATCAGTAAATAATAGCATATATCCAAATAATTGTCTGTCAACAAATTTTCTCATAACTGTTATATATTAAGAATTCAGTTTACGTTTCAACCTATATTTTCTTAACCATATATAGCTCAAGCTGTAACATCAAGAGCTATTAATTAACTATTTCGGCAAGTGCGTGAGTTTTCTTCACGTGTAGTTTAATGTTTAACTATTTGCATTATATCTCTTGATAATCTTTCTCAATCAGTTAAGCTATATTTATCTAAGCTCATAATGATAGTGGCATTGTCTCAGATACTAACTTCTGCCATACGGTCGTCCAGTAATTAAGTTGCTTTCAGTTTTCCAGCTGATTGCATCCCAAGCAATAACTATCCCTCTAAACATACCCTCTCCCTTATTCTCCGCTAATCAACTTAAGGATAGTGCATTGTGATGATTGATATTATCGCAGGGCGTTTCCTTTTGCTTGGCTAATAATAGCTAATTTTGATTGCTTCTGTCACTTAAATTATTACAGTTCAATTTAACTTTTTGGCTGGTTTTTAACCGCAAAAAATGCTATGTTTCTCGCTTTGCAACTTTTGGAAACATTGTCCTTTGAAATGTAAAGCAAGCACCTCTGGAAAACCGGAATTTTTATTTCGGCGTTTTATTTCTCTGTAATTTTGCTTTATTGGTTATTTTTTGAGTCGACATCAAGATTTTAATCGAGAGTATTTATATCTTTCCTTTATTGATATTATTTTTTTTAGCTGCTTTCTCCCTGTTTTTATAGCTCATACTTCTACACATTTTATTATTAAAAACTGCCCATTTGAATTAAAATTTCTCAACTTGACGTGTATAGTTAAAAACTAAAAGCTATTAATCCCCGGAGATTAATAGAATAAATTGTGTTCTCCATTTTTTTGTAGTTCTGTAATAGCAAGAGTATTTACTTTCTGACAAGTGGCTGAATAATATTGTAAATATTTTAACGCCCCAGATTCGTGTAAGTATTCTAATTAAAATTATTTTAAAAAAGCAATCGTTTTTTTTAAAAGAAAAACCATAAATTATTAAAGACGTTGGGACGATTAAATTATTTTTACCTCATTGGGAACTGTAATTATGACATAGTGGAAATGTTATAATAAACTAGTTTCATCCGTCAATTTCCATTCACTTTGGTAACCTGAGAGGTTATAATTTCCTTGACAAAAATGACGTAAATGTTCTTCTTGAATCTGAGGGTTTTTGATACATATGAATAAATTAAGTGCATGTTATACAACCTTTGGATCTTTTTGCTTACGTTTTTACGTTGCAAAAAAATTTTAAATAAAATAGAATAAAAATAAAATAAAAAATAAAAATATATATAAACCACTCACGTTATCATATTTGTTACAACAGCATTTGAGTTATACTCGCAATAATTGTGCATTGATTAGTTGCTTGCCTTGCTTCTACGCTGTATTTCGTATTTATCAGCACTAGGACGTCTCCTTATATTGACAAGCAATAAGTTTATGTTATCCATGTGACTGTTCTGCATTTGGGAAAATTAAATTATATTCGCCGAAGTACGCCTTATGGTGTAAAGTTTGCTTAATATTATACAAATGCTATTGCCTTCTTATTCTAGTTTTAATAGTTGTTTCTGCTAACAGTCTTATGGTAGGAGTACCGTCTCAAATTTAAGCATCTTCTCAGGCATTTTTATCGGCAAAGTTTCCAAAAACTAGATAATTTTGCTCACTGAGCATTTTTATGAGTTTTGAGTTACTTTGACTCAATCGCTTTGAGTCATTGTTTAAGTTCTTGTAAGGCGAACTAACTAACGCCAACGTTAAATCATACGGCGTAAACATTTAAATTTACATTCGAAAAACTGCTATCGAATGCAAAAAGTTTAGTCAAATATCTTGCGTTGTTGATGAAGTCCAAATTTATTTTATTTGTCTGCGCTTTTAATGACTTCGGACCGTTGTTCAATTACATGCATGTGACAACTACAATGTGATTTGGTCACTTAGAACGAGAAATTGAGGAAAAAACCCCATTCAAAGTCAACAATACATGATAATATAGCAAAGTATCGTGGAAAAAATACAGCTCACGCACTGGGAGGCCACCAAAACTGACAGACAAAGATAAGCGACATCTTAAAATAGTTGTTCGAACCAATCGCTGGCAGACTATAAAACTTTGTCCAATCAACTGGAACTGCTGTTAATAAATCGACAATAAAACGAGCTCTGTATAAATTAGGGTATAATAGCCGAGTTACCGCTCGAAAATCATTTATTTCGGGGAAAAAAATAAAAAAATATTGAATACGGTGGACTCGCTTTATTGAAAATAAGGGCAAATTTCCTTTGATTCCTCTGATTTTTTCACTCTTATCATCTTCAACCATGGGGGCAAGAGCTGTATTTACATCTTTTGGTTGCTCTAGACACCCATTAACCCATTAACCCATTCTTGTTACTATTACTTGAATCCGTAGAGCACGTCCAATTGTCTCGACTTGATTATCGGTTAATTTAGTCGCATTTATGGTATTTGGAGTTTTGTTGCTGGTATACATTCCCGGACAAAAGTATCGGACCCTCTAACTTTATTAATTACTCGAAATTATACATAATAAACGAGGCAGAAATTTTTATATGTTATGCTCTGGGTATTGAAAAACGCGTCACATTTTTTACGTGTTGTTTACAGCTTGTTTTTTGTTTTTGTAAACAAAAAATGACTGATTGGTAATTTTGAATCGTTGACTTAAAATGTCTGAGTTAACTGAAGCTGAACGTGGTCAAATTATTGGCCTTTTCAAAGCCGGCGCTACAAAAGCCAGTATTAAAAAAACGCTTGGTTTCTCTAAAACAACAGTTATCAAAACTATTCAAATTTTTCAAAAAAAAAACAAACCAGTCTTGTAACTCAGCCACGAAGTGGTCGTCCAAAACTTTTGAGTTTTGAGCATCAACGAACATTAAAACAAATCGTTCAGAGTGGATGGAAAAATGAATAGGTTTGATAATATTCAAATACTTAAAACTCATTTGTTGTCATTAATTAACAGAAATTTAGTGGAAGAGTATATCTGTTCAGCATGATAATGCACCAGTTCATACTGCAAAAACTGCAGAAAAGAAGATCAAAATGTTAGCTAATTGGCCAAGTCAATCACCAGATTTAAATTCCATTGAACAGAATTGGACAGACGTATTAGAAACCGTTCTCCTTTAGCAAAAAATTTAAAAAAAACTAGAGACTGCATTGCAAGAAGAATGGCAAAAAATTTCTAATACTGTTTTAATGAACCTGATTGAAAATATGCCTCGAAGAATCGAAGCATGCATAGCAAATAATGGCTGGCCAACAAAATATTAAAATTTCTGCCTCGTTTATTATTATTATGTATAATTTCGAGTAATTAATAAAGTTAGAGGGTCCGATACTTTTGTCCGGGTAGTATACTTTTTTTTTATTCGTCGTAAGTTATGGTAGCAGCCATTATTTCCAATACTCCAGTCAACTTCCGTTAAGAATTATCGATGTGACAAAAAACCAAAAATTTTATTGTGAATATGGGTATTTACCGAAAAAATTTCTAAACATGACTGTTTATACTAATACATAGTCTTACGATAAGATTTTTAGTTTTTTAATGTGACTATTTTTTTGCGCTATTTTGTGATTTATTATTTAGTGCAGCTCCCTTTTAGTGCTTAAAGTTGAGTAAGAAGATTTTTAAAATTTATCAAGCATATCTCTTTGACGTTTACATATTTCCTGGTTTTCGCAGCAGTTAGGTTTGGAACGTTTTTTAACTGTACCGTTTTTTTTTTTGTTTTTTTTGATAAACCACCAAACTCTTTCGTAATTTGGACGACTGAATTTTATCAAGCGTCCGAATTGTTACGAATACTTAATTTATACAGTTAATTATTACAGCCGTCCGAATCGAATTATCGAAATATTAAAAGGAAGGAATCTAATATGAAAAAAAAAAGAGTCTGGCCGGACTATCAAAAATCTGAATCAAAGAGGGACGTTGTAAAGTACCCCGGGTCCTTTAGTCAGCGCTCTACGGTACTTTGGCATTATCCATTAAAGTGGTTAGCAGCTTTTGGTTACAAGCATAGACCCTTATATTCTACAATATGATGACGGAAACTAAACCGACTTACAGTGTTCTCAAAAAATATATATATATATATAAAAATGGTTGTAACAAAAATTATGTTTTTCTACAATAATCAGATAAATTTGAATGAAAAAATTTTAATATGTAATTCTATTGCTATTGCCGTTTTTATGTAGAATTAGTTTACATCTCCGTTTCATAGACAAAATAATATTCTGTATAGAAACTGGCAATAATAAAAAAAAAAAAATTTTTTTTGTAAACAAAGTAAACAAATTTGCTGTTTTTGTTTTGTAAGCAAACACGTTTTTTTATTTACAAGTCAAAAAAAAGTTTATTTGCAAACCACCATTTTTTTTTGAGACACACTCGACATAAAGATTTGGAATCGAAAGCTTCTATCTCGACTCGGTCGACAGCAAGTAGTGCCTACCGAGAGATCCACTTTCTGATTGCGTCTTCACTCACAGACATCAGTTTTTATCCTCGAAATCGTAGGTTGGTGCAGGTTCAACTTAATTTCTGACAATAACCTTTCACAAATTTAGTCGAGTTCAAGTGTGGTGTGGCCGAATATGGAAACCGACTTTTTTATTCCATTCGTGTTCTCTCCCTAACCTCAATTTTTTGCTGACGGCTTCCAATAGATTATATAATACAGTTGGCCATTGGCAACGTCCACTCAAAGGCACTCCCATTTTTCTGAGTAGCCAGAAAATGGTCACGTCCTGTTACCTTTGTTGGGAGCAATCCTCGATATCCCTAATATAAAATCTTGGTAGAATTGTGGGTGGCCGTTAACGCATTGCACGAGGAAAATCAACTTTTCCCAAATGTTTTCATTTTTTGGAGAGCCAATCGGTTGACCCTCATAAACGACCACTATTACTTTTATTATCTATTCAGTTCACTTTATTACATTGTAGGAGGCAGGGTTGGGCCACCTTTCTCATCCTCGGTTAAATCAGCGCAGCATCGGGAGATTTACATAAAAACAGTGTCTAGCGATTACCTAGAACATATTAATATAACTCTCGCAGTTAAAGCACTACCCAAGGGAAATGCTGCCAGTTTTTACAACTAGGGGTTCCTATACCGGAGCTGGTTTGATGGTGCACCCTTATGGGTGACAGAGTCTCCCAGCAACTGATCCTCCCTACTAAAAGCTCGATCATTTTTTTACACCATATACTAATATCCCATATTAGTATGTTGATGGTATGTTAAATTGATTCTTTTTGCTTGTTCTGCACCAGTGAATCTAATTTTTTGTCACATCCATAAATTTGTTATTTCTGTCATTGTAAGGGTAATTTCTAGGTAGCCAAGCTGTTAACCATAAACGGATTGCTAGTGTATGTTGTAAAGACTGGAGACAAAAGTATTGCACAGTCGTAATTTGTCTAATTCCATAAATAAAAAAAACTCAAATGAAATATTAATGTTTATTTAATAATATAAGTGTCATGATGAGCAGAACAATAAATTAGTAAACCCAATGTTCTGCTTTGGCGCATATGAAAAGTATTGCACAGTTCTATTTTTAAGATATTGAATTTTTGCTTAATATTAAACCTAAAAAGAAATTTTATTTACTTAAAGTAAATGACAATATTCGGTATTTCCTCCATTGGCCGCAATCGCAGCTTGAATTTGGTGGGCATGGCAATAACATGTTATTCACGGATGCGGATTCCATTCTTCTTTTACTGATCATATTTTGCATGATTTATAGTAGTAAGTGGCGAAAACCGTTGGAATTGCTGTGCAATAGTATCTTATTATCTTTGCGAGTACTATGTTTTTGCGTCTAGCTACTAGCTTTTTTACTGTAATTATGAGAAATAAGCTCTTGGCGAGACTCATTTACGCGGCAAAAGCAGAAAATTGAGTTTTTTACTAATTTATTATTCTGATCATCATGTCATATTAATATCAACATCGTAAAGTCGGGATATGCTTTGTTATTTACTAAGGCCTGTTATGACAACTATGTCCCTCCCATAAAGTCAGTAATCTCTACACATTATTAGTTCTAGGTGCGATTGGTCACGTGCGTAATTGTTTCGCGGTCATTAATGGTAACTTTTGTCTCGTATTTTTCGAAGGAGGTTATTTTGTCTGTCATGACCGTTTTCTCTCTACTCCGCCGTATCCTCTCTTTTCTTTTCTTTTTTAATTCCAGTTGTCTTCACCCGTCAATATACTTCTCAAGGTATATCTTCACACTCCCGGTGCGGTGCCATTATACCTGTAAATTCAACTTAGGCAACCAAATTCGAAGGTTTATAAGCTATGGTAGAAATAATAATTAGCCTTTTATTAGAAATAATGATTGGCTTACATCGCGGTGTAAAAATAAAAAACGTTGAACGATGTACATCCATTTTCGGGCTCCATGATCAAACCCACGTAGATACTTTATTAAACTTGGATAGTGACAGGTTATTTTCCCTGTTCGTTTTCATGAGTTCTATAGATTGGGTATAACACAGCAACTTTCTGCTTGAATAGTGGCATACTAAGTATCCTCTGGATAAAGTATTGACTTTTCATTAGAAATTATCGTTGCTAGAATGCAAGCCATTGTTCAATCTAAACTTTTTTTTAGTTGAAAATACCAAACAGGGACATTCTGAGCCCTGAAACTTTCTGTGGCACTATATTCGTGATGCCCCATACTCTTGTGCGATGCATTTCTACCCAGAATAAAATTGCCTTTCTTAATCAACTGATAGAGAATATTAATAATAGTATCTTACTTTGCAGCCTGGTTTTCTAAAAAAAGACGGAAAATCCCGATCGACAAAGGTTTGTTCAACATCCACAAGCACAATCTTACAAGTTCGGTTATGCAAACCACAGCCACAGGCGTCGATTCTGTCCAATCATGAATCTTTTACACCTTCATTCATCTCCTCTTGCTTTGCAACCCAGCAACTGCATATAACTCGCATACAGGACTCCAAAAACTGTCATGTGTCTTTTGCGGACTAGACTATATCGAAGGAGCTTGCTTTTGTTTTCACAGACTTGGCGAATGAGTTAGGGTTAGTATTTGTTCTGCGTATATGTTTAGGTATGATTATATGGAAATTTATATTGAACGATTATTATTATTATTATGTATGATTAATGTTTAATCATTCCCCCCACCCCCGGTTGAAAAATCGGTTATCAAATATTCGATAGAGACCAAAAGTAAATCGATTCACACCGAGTTAATACCAAAATCTCACACAAGGAGACTTATTTATTGTGCCCTATTATCTTCTCTAAATATATTCATAGACATTGCCTAATTCTCATTCTAAATAGAATATACCAAAGTCAATCTTGTACTTTTCGAAGCCAATCTCACATATTCCGATAATTGGAGTTAACACATATTCTGCAAGATGTAAGTTGTCTCATGCTTTTGAGGAAAAAAAAAGACACACAAAATGCCCTGCACGAAATGTTTTAACAAAGACCAGAACCGGATAATGTTTTGTTATAGAGTTGCGAGATTATATTAGACTTTTTTGTTTTTGACTATAGAGACTGACATAAACATACACTTATACTCACACATTTATTACTATTCTCATTGTTTACTACCCGTCGACACCTGCGCTCGTTATATTATTGGTATATAACTATTATATACACTACACTTTGTACATTCCTATCAATCAACTTTCCGTCGCCCACAACGTCCTGTCCGTTTATCCAAACTCTTTCCTTCTACAATGAACTTCTCCTCTCGGATACTATCTCTAACACTTCCCATGTTTCCATCACAATTTTCATTAGACAAAGCTTCTCCCTTTTCCAAAATGCCCTTCTCACATACTAAATTGCTGCGCAAGCGTACAAGTGGGATAAGTCATTCATCTAACGAAACTAAAGAGACTGCAGAGTTGCAACGACGCATACACATGATAAATAATGCCATTGCAAGGAAAGATATTGCTGAATTGAGGAAACTGGCTGTTACTGGTCCAGGATTGGTGAATGATGGTTTGAGGCGGCTAGCATGGCCTTTGTTGTTACGCTGTGAGAAGGGTGGAGAAGTCAGAGAAGGTATGTACTGGTCGGTCGGGTTGAGTAATCTAGAGCGAAAAACAAAGAACGTTTTCGTGACACGAACGCTATTCTCGGGAACGAGTATGGCGGTCCAAACGAATAGATTGTACGCCTCTGTGTACGTTATTATTTTATCTAATAATGAGCCACAATTTTTTTTTTTCTCTTTCAACTTTTATTCGTATGTCATGTAGCTGATGAGCATAGTGATGAAGCCCAAGCAAAGCTTGATGTGGAAAGATCGTTTGTGTATTTGCCAAAAGGTTAGTTGTCCATTTCCTACAGATTTTAAGTAAGCCATTTCTTTCGACTTGTCAAGTTCAACAAAGTCCACCCTTCATTATTCTTTTTGACTTATATGCTTCCGATATCCCCCATCCAGGTACCCGCACAACTGCAAAGAAACAATACCAGCGTGACTTACAAGAAGTAATAGCTTGTGTATTACGTCGTCATCTCGATCTCCACTATTACCAAGGTTTTCATGACATTTGCTCGGTGCTCCTCATCGTCTTGGGGAAGCAATTGGCAATCGCTGCCGCAGAGAATATAGCAATGTTTCTCCTGCGAGACGCAATGCTCGACTCGCTCGAGCCCATTCTACGACAGCTTATGCTGTTGGACACCATACTACAATTCGAAGATCCGCAAATACACAAGTTCATGACCGAGAGCAACATATTACCCTATTTTGGTTTAAGCTGGGTGATTACTTGGTGTAGTCATGATATAAAGGATGTTGGGAAAGTGGCAAGGTTGTTTGACTTTTTCATTTCGTCAAATCCATTGATGAGTGTTTACTTGGCTGCGAGGGTGAGTATACATGAAGACGGGAAAGGGCTCGCTCTCTCTCTCTATCCTTTGATGCGTGTTAATTGCTAACTTTTGTTTCTTCTGTTGTTTGTATGATATAGCTCGTAATAAGTAGACGACAAGAACTTTTGATGCTAGAACGTGATAATGCATCGATACATACATTCTTGTCAAAGTTTCCACAGAACATCGATATTGACGATATAATAGCAAAGACACAAGGGCTGTATAACAAGTACCCTCCAGCAGTACTGCAGAAGCTATCTGGCGATCCTCTGGACGAGACGTAAGTATAAGCAGCGATTCAGAACAAAGCGCTCTAATTGCTATTTTTGGTTTGTAGTAGATTAGATACAATCTCAAGAAACATCTTACCTAACATTCTCACTTATTACTATGTACTTCTAGTTCGTGTGTAAATACATACAAGCGCCATTGGTCTTCCCTAAAATCTAATGCTCCTGTTGATTACTCCTTGGCAGATCTGATATTATCCATTCCACAGACAAGGAAACCGGTAAGAGATATTTCGGAAGTTCGATAGCTTGAATAATAACAAGATTGTGATATCGAAACTTCTCTTTTCTATAGTTGTGCCTCATAGGTTGTTGAGGTCAAAAGAATTAAATTCGGGGGAGTGTTCATTATGGGCATTATTATGTTTTTTCCCCCATTGGGATGGAGTTTTGTGAGTCCGTTCGGTGTACGTTCAGACATTCATTTTATTTATAGCCTCCATGAGTTCTATATAGATTGGTGACAATTTCCCTTGCAGATGATATATTATTGTATCTGCTATGTTACATATGTTGAATATTGTAAGTATTTGTATAATTTGTGCGTGTTGAGGAGACTGCTGTGCTGTTTCCAGTGCATTGAATGAATCATCCGGACTGTGTACACTAAAGGATATGGATTGGAGAGTGAGGTGAATGGGGGGCGGGCGGATCTATGTATATAATGTGTGAGTAGACCTTATATCATTAAACTCGCACGGTCTGTTTAAAAGGTGCGCATTATGAACATGTTTTGGTTGATGGGTCGGTTCGAGGGTATTTGTTCGTTCCTAGTTCATGGTGCTCGTTCAGGTGTAGTTCTGAATATATTTTTGAAAGACGTCAGCTTCTAAATCATTGAGCCTTCATATGGCACTCATCATCTTACAGTATGTACTTACTGTACGTTCCATTCGGGTCAATCAATTCTGCTTGGACAACATTCTTCTTGAGAAAGACAGCAGTATCGTCAGCATTCTTAATGTACTGTAGTGGAAGGAATGGTGATTATGGTCATATTTTAATTGATCAAGTACAAGTCACCAATATATCGATATATATCACTACCTCTTCGATTTTTGAAATGTCAGTCTCATCTTTATGTTTTATAAATTCTTCTCTTGTCTTCAGTCTGCCAACTGACCATTATTCGTCAGTGCGAGTCGAAAGATTATCTGATCAAGTAATTTTTCAACATAGTATGGATGCGATTTTTCACCTTGTATGAGCTGCTCATCGCCTATAGCCGTAATCAAAAATTAGCAAATAGATATAAATCTTGTTAACACATGACTGTTATATAACCTCGAAATGTTTGTTTCTGTGTCTTCAACAGATTTCTATATGCATGGAGGACAGCTTGTCGGAGATTACTAATATTTGAATTCATGGAGATGCAAATGTGATTGAATATGTCATGCAAAATGTCCACCTTAATTGTCGTTGGTACTAGTGATCACGTTGTGTGACGTAACAGTCTGTACGCTTGTATAACTTGACAAACGTACACTAGTAAGTAACACACTTTATTTCTCAGAGACTTTCGGGGAGTACGCTTATGCATATTTTGTCCACCGTTTACTGTAATCTGCACAGCTTACCTAATCTATGTAATCTGTCATTGAACTTGGCGATTGATCTTAACGACAATCAGGGTAGATTTAAACCTTATGGAATTACAATGAGACAGTGGAAGGACGAAAAGGGAAATTACGAACAAAAGCTGAATTAATTCTGCCTATTACTATGTAATGAAATTAGTACCCAAGTCGTCTGACGTAATGTCACATGAACAGATATACAGGTGTTGTGACTATGATGATCATCGGTCGAAATGTACGAGAGGCAAAGAATTGATTCAGTTACAATTGGGTTCTCAAGTGTGTGCCCACGGAGTTGTAAGTGGTCTTCTTTGTGTATGACTACAGACAGAGTTTTCATATGACTATAAACGAAGGGACTATAGACAGTAGTTCATTGTATTTCCAGCGACAGGTAAAAACAATGCAAAATCAGTTGTTCGTTTTCTTTCTCAGCAAGAATTGCATGTTCTGTTAACTTTACTAAAAAAGGACATTATTTTGCTTTTGATGAAGCAATGGAGGTCTTTAGTGTAAAGTTTATAAACCCAAATTTTACTGGCAAAGCCTGACCCAGACAAATTTAATGCAGCAAATTAAGTCTTTAATATAAACTTTGATATGATTGACTAATCAAAATATATTTATTTCATATTATTTGAAGTTTGTACTGTAGATTAGATAGTGTTTGCTTTCACCATTATCTGCTGATCGAACCTCGTTTTCACCTACACCCATATTCATATCTGTGATTCTGCTAATATAAATAATAGACTTTATGTTGTAATTAATTTCATTTTTATATACTTTAAACAATGAAACCATTTTTAATCAACGAATTTCACATCTTAATATCATGTATTGATTTTATCCACATGTCAATGAGCAACAAAAAATTTATTTATAGAATAATATTCAATAGTTTTTCTATACTGCCTTCTCCCCCATTCCATATATTCTATTGTATTCCTTGTGATTAGAACTACAAAATAATAAAGAAATAATCAACAAGTCAAATAAAAAAAAAGCAATTAATGATATTATTATACCAACCCTCTTTTCTACATTAACTTCACTCTTGCCAAATATTAATGATTCTGTCCTACCTGTATACACATATGTACATAGTCAACCTCGATAAAATAAAGTCACTTTAAGATAAAATCACTCTAAGGTAAAGAATTTTTCCGCCCCAAATTTTTTGTATTAAAAATATAAATTTTATTATAAACCGCGACAAAACTGTAAGATAAAGAGAATTCTCTCACACTTCTAACAAATAAACCTCCTTAAGTTGAATATCTCGATTAGTTAAAAACTTACTATTTATAGAATAAGTGTTACCAAACCTTGATTTCGAAAACCATGTACTGCTGATCCTTCTATTAAGAATAAACGTAAGAATATATCTAATTCATTATCTGATAATTAAAAACTCTGATCAATTACGAGAAAGACTTTAACGGAACTACAAAAGAAAAAACTCCGTGAAATGTTCAATACGCTTATATCAAAATCAAGAACTTGCGGAGAAATTTTCAATTAATCCTTCTACAATAACTTTATTGGATGCGACCTCCCCAACAGCAAAATTAAACAAAATAAAGTACCCAAATTTCCAAATCTAGAAAAAGCTCTGGTGATATGGTTGGAGAATGCAGTAAACGACAATCAGTCAGTGTCTGGCCACATCATACTTGAAAAGGCCCGCGAGTTTGCTACACGTCTTGGCATTCACGATATTAATGGCTCAAACGATGGCTGGAAAGATTCAAGAACCGAAATCACATTAAAGAATATTGGAGGGAAACAGTGCACCATTGGAAAATCTAGAGAATTACCGGCAGAAACTAAGAGAAATCACTTCTGCTTACGAATTGTTAACGCTGATGAAACCGCACTATTTTGGCGAATGGAGCCAACACGAACTTTATCAACTCGGCCTGTTTCTGGCACGAAAAGTCTAAAGAACGTATCACAAAAAATTTTTTTGACTTGTAACGCAACGGGTGAGGAAAAATTCCCGCCTCTCTTTCTTCACAAGTTCGAAAATCCTCGCCCAGTTTGGTATTAAAGCGTGGATGAAAAGCTCCATCTTTTAACCATTCTCTTAACTCCCTCATACAATGACAGAAACGAAATATTCTTTTGCTTGTCGATAATGCTGCTTGTCACTCACTCTACGAAGATACCACATTGTCCAACATCACGGTACATTATCTCCCCCCTAATACTACGGCTCACTTGTAACCGTGCGATGCTGGAATTATTTATTTTCGAAATTATAAATCATTCTTCATCTATAAACTCACTCTAACTCATTATTATGTCAGACTCATTATCGCAAACTATTCTGTCAATCTCGAATCGCCGCCTACGACGAAGCAGCATCTACAAATCTTATCTCACCTTCCGTGCCAAAGTCATTTAATATCAAACATGCTGCCAATTGCTTGGCATAACGTATCAACTTCCACCATTCAAAATTGTTGGGACAAGACCGGAATTTTGGTGCAAAATCTGAGAATTGACATTGTCAATGAATTTATTAATTTACCTGATGATAACGAAACGGACTTGCAATCTCCTTGAATCAGTTATCTACGGAGCATGTGAATATGTAAGTCTCGAAAATTCGGTTTAGTTTAATATAACCACCAATAGTAGCAATTTCTGCTGCCGCCGCAGTATACCATGACATCGCATATGTAGGATAAAAATACAATGTACGTTAAATAAGACTAGTTGAAAAGTTCGGTTTAACTAACCCGACAGTAATGGGGCAGATTATCGCCGGTGTTCGAATGCAAGCTTACTTAACGCCGTCATTTCCATACAATACACGTCTTCATATAATAGGGTTGAAAAGTATATTCATATGAACACATATACCTTATCTTTATCTACTAAGCGTTCTAGGTGTTTTCTACGTCGCTGTCGTTCTCCCTAATAATTTCTTGTAAAACCTCTATCAAACAACTTGCGTCTCTTTCTTCTGTCGTCATTCCATGGTCTCTCCATAAATGATATAAGCACCGATTGTCAACCGATATAGTGATTCGTTTTTGAGAAAGACTTTTATAGAACTCATTCTACTCAGTCTTTTTAATGGTTTCTGTTGGGGCATCGAAAGTAATAGTTTGTAGTCACATAAGTTACAATTCAAAAATGCTCGTGTTCATCATCCGAATTGATGATTAGGATTGGGGGATCAAATCACACATAGAATGCACATACCTCCAATTACTTCTATCTCCCCAAAAATCCTCAGTATTAGCCATATTAATATAATAAGTCTGCTGGATGTTGCGTTTTCTTGCCTTATTATTTAGCCAGACTATGACAATCACCATTAGTATCATAACACCCTTGATAACAATGAATAGAACCCCCTTAAACTTCTACATCAATAAAAAGATTAATATTTAAAAACTGTGGCCGAAAATATTTTGATAATCACGGGTCCGTATTATTTCATTTCACCGACAGTACATTTCACCGACAATTAATTACCAAAAAAGGATAACTTCGAAATCTATGTTGGTGAATATTTGTCGGTGAAATGATTGTCGATGAAATGATCGCTTCCCGTAGAATACTAATACATAATAGTAATACTGGCTTTTTCTTTTCCCCAACCGGCCATAAAACACATAAAACCGGTAAAACATAAAACGTAAAACATATAAAACAGCCCGCCCAAACCGAAGTTCGAGCCTCAGAAGCTATGGCGCGCAAGGGGCAAGGCTTAGCCTACTGCCGCGGCTTTATTGGACACTTTAATGAAGCTGTAGTTCTTAAACTCTGTCGCTTAACAATATTGTTCTTGCCTTTCGTAAGGTAAATCACTTCATCACGGTCTAATTAGAATTAGGGTCTGGCCCAAGCGTTTGTCTTAAAACTACGAAACGTGTTCCTGAATCTTTGCTCTGGCCCAATGCCCCTATTTATTTTTCCGATTATGACCTTATGTGTAGACATGTGTGTGAGGGGTGTAATTGGAAATCTGTGCTTACTTTACAACGGGAGGCAATCATTTCGTCGACAATTATTTCACCGACAATCATTTCATCGACAAATCTTCACCAACATTATTTCGAAGTTATCCTTTTTTGGTAGTTAATTGTCGGTGAAATGTACTGTCGGTGAAATGATTGTCGATGAAATAATACGGACCCCTTTACAACAGCTTGTACATAGTCAAACTCGATAAGATCCGACGGGCTGGTGGTAACGGTTTAAGATACAGAGGTTTTATTTTATCGAAGATTTGTTTGGAAAGCGCTCAACTTTCGATGCTAGCCTATTTCAGCATAAGTATATCAATCCCTGCTTAACCATTCAAAAATAAAATAATCAACTAGCGCGGATTTTCTAGGCATAAATCTTGCGCATTCGACCGGAACGTACGGAATATAGACAGCTTAAAGGACATTGTTTGTAAACAAAAAGATGTGTCGCTGGCACATGCGCTGCTTTACAGGATAATAAGCGAAATCGATGCCAGTACTCTGTCGGATAAAGATCCATTAATTAATGGTATAATAGATTTGGAGTCCGACCGGTTCGGATTCATTAATAAATACCACAGCCTTCTCGTTGGTAAAACGGCTTCTATAAAGAAAATAAAATTCACCAACAATATAGATTTATCTTAATGCCATCCAAAGTATAACTCGTACAGTGGGGCAGCAAACTGCAGACGGCGACTTCCACTAACCAGTCTGGGTAACCAAGCCAGAATGTTTGAAATCACTGATAATCTGTGAGACAGTTTTACTATCTGTATCTATAGGAAAAGTTGAATTAGATATAGAGCATTGCGCAGGAGTTCAGTCTCTGTTTCGTTGAATTGCCTTTTTTTGACCCAACTGTATATATTACTGTATCTTTCGTACGATGTGAATTCGTATGTTTGTTTTTTGTAAATAAAATGCGTAGCATCTTGTGCCTATTGAATATTCATTCAGAAAATCAATTAGTATTGTCAGAGACAAATAAATACTATCTGGAAATATTATTTCTAGAAAGCTCGCGTCCTAAAGCGGATATTCCAAAGTTTATTTGGGCAGGTGTGTGAGGATACGCATAATCTAATGTTGGAATTCATGACAGAGGATCAAGTAGAGCAATTACATGAGTCTAACGATGGTAATGCATTCTTGCAAAAACTGACTGCTCTGCCTATTGTGATGATACAAGTTCACTGTCTTGAGTTAAAAATTGCAGTGTTGGACAGACCATACTGGGTGTATTATCGAATACGTGTGCTAGAAACTTTTACGATACCTTTAACACCTCTTGAAAGTCTAGAGATGTTGTAAGCTGCTGGATACGACTTCAACAATACATCGAGAATACTGCTCATCGACTGCAGAATCTTGAACGTGAAAGAGCTAAGTTGAGAGATGCCAATTACTTCCAACCTCGTATTCCACGATCAGAAACCCCAACTGTAATGAGTATCGACGATTTAAAGACACTTGATACTCCCAATAGCACTAATCGTTATGCCTCAACATAGGTAGCTTTGATTGTGATATGTTATTTATTATTTAATATACAATAAAGATGACAGGTTGAAAAGAAAATGATATGTATGACATGTAGGAGGATATTTGGGATAATGTGTGTTGGATGTGAGAACCACAGATAGATTATGGTCAGTATCCCCCATGCATATGTAATATAGCAATAAAGTTTGCAACAATCAGTTGGAACGATCATACTTTGCGATCCATAGAAATAATAACATGACAGTGACAGCGAAACTCTATCATTCCATTGGTCGCAGCTTACATCCTGCAAATAAACCTAATGCGCGACAGTACTGACGAAAAAGTATAGACAATAGAATAACATCACAGAAATTTTTGGCTCGATCAAAGCTTTTTTGAACACTATCCGCAGCGTATTTACCATAGGTGAGAGGCCATGCGCGGGTACTTGAAAAGCATGTGCTGAAATATTTGGCCGAAGTCAAGTGAATTTTCACGGAGCGTGACATCCCGTAGGGATAAAAAAGTTTTTCGTCAGATTGCTTTTGAAGGAGTTTACATGTCTAGCTAAAAAGAGGATTTTTATAATTTGTTTTGCATAATTTTGTCAAGCCACAAGTATCATCGTGTAACATTAATAGGATAGGTTTCTGACCACATGCTTTCACAGACTGCAATAAACAAACCTCTTATTGTTATAGTAATAGTGTCTGTGCGCCTTTTATTTTGTAACGTGAAATGAGTCGTTCCGAAACTTTAGTGGTTTTTGAATTCCATTACCGATGCTAAAAAAGTTCTGCATGCTATCCAACTTGGGAAGATATCCAATACTGAACCGGTTAGTTTGAATCGCCCAATTTCGCCGCCTATAATCTATCTACATAGTTTTGTTTTTCTAGTCATAAAATAAAGTTATTACGCATGATTTTCAATATACTTTTTTTAATCAACGAAAACTGGTAGAATTATCTATCGTCACCGTACAAACATGAAAGGTTTTGTTTGTTTAATTAATTGAAAGGCGAACTATTTTTTTGTTTCGAAACTTATGGCCAGTAGTGACTTTAAGCTTATCGCATTAGCAGTGCAGTAAACCGAAACGGACATACGGAAATTATCATACCAATGCGCTCACCGCTAAACCAAAAAGTACCATCCTTATAACTTCTTTGCGGTAGTTCATTGATTAAAATTAAATCACATTTATTAAGATGACGATCATTGTCATTTGCTATAGAGTATAACAGGTGTTAGAGAATTCGTCCCACATTGTTGCACATAATTCCAATTTTTAGGAACGGATTATGTCAGGTAACTGAAAATAGCGTAATAAAATCTCTTACACCTATCGCCATATAATATTATTAAACAGTTTATTGATAATCAATGTATAAGGGATTAGTAGCTGTTGATTACGTCACAGCCGAATCGCCGCACTCGAGATTGTCGGTTGAGGATAATAGATGTTGTCGGTTGATTATGAACGTTCCTGTCTTGTGACAACAGGCTTTATCCATTTGTGTGAGAACTTACGTTGAATGTTTCCCTGAACGTGAGAATTTTCAAAACCTTATGAATCTTACAACATCGTTTAATACAAAAAAATTCAGGAGGCTCCTGCACTTTGTGCTCACATGTGGATGATCACTTAATTTTTCCAAATCGATCTTTATTGTGGTGGCGTTCTACAAACACACGACCCTTCTTTTTAGAGCTCTGTCTGTCCATGCATACAATGCGATGTATTTAATCGGTCGAGAACAAAGCAGACTTGAAAACAAGTTCGATTCAAACAGAAAATGTGTAACACACATATATAATGGATATTTATACAAACAGAAGATTCTCCGAGGGATTTACCCAATTAGATTCAAATATTGACGGGACCATTTGTCGTTCCTTTTATGACATAAGCATATAAAGCGTTTATTTATTATACTGTTTAAAAATTAATTCTCATCTAGCCGAGGCATATTTAAACAAGGCAGTTAGCAGTGAAAAGAACTATTTTATTTTATTTTTTCCTTTCAATTTTAAACGATACTTTCTTTAAAATGCTGGCCAAATTCTTCTTCAATTTATTTACCGGCTGCGACAACGGTAACAACAATAAACACGTCGACACTGTCTCAGTCAGTAAATGTCCATTTGCTAACAGCCCATCGTATCGCACCAATTCTGCTAAACGAAACTCTACCGATTACCACAAGAGAAATTCTTCTTCGGGCGCATATACACCATCTTTTACGTCTTACATATTTCCAAACACAAACATATCGTTGCTAAATGCCAAGTTCAAAGCATCGTCCAAAGCTTCACCGCCTCCCTCCCCCGCGCGTCCGACTCCATACACATACCCCCGCGACAGCTTAAACAGCCTTTTCAAAAATGTAAACAACTCGTGGCCTCCAAAGAGTTCTCCTTCAACTGTACCATACCCGCTCTCGCTATACGTTCAACTTTGTGACCAAATACCGTCACGCATGACATCAGATGCATACACTCATGTTGAATTTATGGCATGGATGATCGAATATTTGTCCAAAAATATATTGCATGTAATGACCGATGTTATGAACAAAATTGAAGCACTACAACCGGGGGATGGTCATTATGAAGCCATGTTAAGCTGTCTAAGCGTTTGTCTTCTTTCATACCGTTGGGGTCCTCTTCCTAACGGTTCTTCCGTTGCCTGTGTCTCGTCTCTCCAGCTCCCAAGCGAGTTAACCATACCATTTACACGATTGACATCTCGAATAGGGTTACCGCCTTGTCCTACATTGTATTCGACTATATTGTGTAATTGGACCGAGTCCACTACCCTCAATATCGATAATGAAGAAGTTGTTTGGCCACTCGATACAAGATTTACGTTTAGCATGAGAGACGATAAAGACATAGGATCAACCACAGAGAGAGGATTCTATCTTAGTGTTATTAGAATGGAGAGCATGGCAAAAAAATTATATGAGCGTGCTGCTACGTTGGTTGAACTTGTGAATGGATACGCGGATATTCCATCAAAGCCAATGAGCAAGACTACAAAGGACAACACAGGAATGAAAGAGCAAAAGATAATTGAAGCAATGTCTCAACTACGTCATTCTGCTACGCAAGTCTTTCGCGTATTCTATAGCATGACTGCTAAAAGTACCCAATCATCTCGCGGTTGTCCATTTGCCTCTCCGTTTGCAATGTCTGCATCCGCATGGTCGACACACGCACAGACACCAACGGGTTGGGAATTGTCGGGTTTCAAGGGCATTTCTGGATCTCAATCACTAATCATTCCAGTGTTGGACACTGTTCTATCATGTGTTGGTACATCGCCTGCATATCTAGATGCGGTTGACTCGTATAAGCACTATACAACGCAGACCATGCGAAATTTCGTTGATTCCATCAAAAACGCTCCGGTATCTCTTCGTGAATATGTGATGAAGTCAAAATCGGTTGCACTCAGGAAAGAGTACAATCAATTAATCAATTCTTTGGCAGTGTTTAGAATGGGGCATAGGGCAGTTGGAAAGAAGTATCTTGGGGGAGGAGAGGGTAACGCAGAGGCAGAAAAAACTGCAGGTGAATTGGTTGATAAAATACGAAAAGATGGTGAGTCAACGGTTGATACGTTCGCTAGGGCAATGACAGAGAGAATATTAGAAACAAAAAAATTGCTTGTAGAAGAAATACGTTAGGACAGTATTTATTTGAACATAATAGTATCAGTCTTGATTATTAAATTAAACTGTTCGGTACTGGGTACTGAACTGAATTGAAAGAAAAAATGTGTTTAAATAATGTGTATTTACATATGTTATTATAACTATAAATTTTGTTTATTTGTTAATTTATTATAATTACGCATTAATGCTTTTTTTGATCGCAACAATGAGTTGCATACGCTTTGTCTAATAATAATGAGCTTGTTCGCCCACAACCTGATATTAAACATGTGTCTAAACAACAGATTGCATTTCGGCTGGCCGTGGAGATTTTCTTTACATCGTTATTCTAATTGCACAGGATTTTAGGGATTTACTTTTAACGAGTTTACTGTGGTATCCATTTGGAATAATTAGCAGAATTGTGCTAGTGTATGGCATATGAGCTAGTTAAACGCTCACGCCTTCCGCCATAAGTTTGTTTGGGCTAACTAGCAGCTTTCGAACAGTAAATTTTCCTTCATCGTTCATTCAAGTAAAGATCTACGAGCGCACCACACACCATTATTTCACACAAGGCCAATTTATAAGAAGATACAATTTCTTTGGGAAAAGCTTTAATTTTTACAAGTAAAAAAGGCAGTACGGCGGCATACACAATAGTTACACCTTTAATACTAGAGCACCGTTTGTTAACTTGAGAATGATCTAAATTTAGATATCTTTACTCGAACAGCTTTCCGGCAAGATAGTTTTAAAGGATAAAGTTAAACCAATAGGGTTGAATGGTTTTGTTGCGTTGGAAAGAGAGTCGGATCAGATCATACCGGGTAAGAAAAAGATTAGCCGTTTTGTAATAAGATTGGATCGATCACTACTTAATGATCTACAAAAAGGTCATTACGCGCTTGGATATAGTACTTAATTAACATTGTTTGTCTAATTCTGTAATTGACCACATAAGCCTCCAGAAAAACTTGATACAGATTATTAACAGCAATGAACCAGTGTTTATTCTTTTTCTTCATTAAACCGATCACCATCATTAAACCGATCACCATCATTTAACCGATAATTCAATTGCCAATTTTACGGCAGTTTCGGTAGCGACCGAATTCCTTGTTTGTATGAACGGATTGATAATGATAATAATGTGAAAGGAGACAAACTTGATCGTTATTTGCGTTATTTGTACTATTAAATACAATCCGTTGAAACTCATATGAAACACTTTGTTCTTTGAACTAGCAAATAACTTTTGCCTTGTTTGGGACAAACAATCTTAGAATGTATACCCCCCGTCGTGTGTAACTGAGATGTGTGTCACAATATACATAGATGGATAAACATTCGGGAACGAACGGGGGTCTGTCAACACACCAAATTTAGTATGTAATTCGAAGTGTGTGATACTAGCATGACTGCATTGAGGAATATTTCAAATACTAACCCGGCGGCTGACCATTGTGTGTGGTGTTTGACAAACGCTGATCAACGAAGTATTTGGTAATTGCTATACGATTTAAAAACTACCAGCACGGTAAGAACACGTATCAATTACATCGAAAATAAAAGACCGAATATTCCCTCCTTCAGTATCGGAAAACACTCGAAATTGTTTCGAGCGTATGAATTCATGCTTCTCCTTACGTTCGAATGCTATATGAGATTTTTGAGCGTTGTATTTACTGTTCTGATGTTAGTTCTCAACCAGGTATATAGTATTGGCGAATAAACGGACAGAATTTGGATTCTTCTTTTCCACTTATCATCAACATGGCTTATATAAAGAAATGGATATGACGTTTGCTCCTAGAAATGCCGGTCCGATAACGTATTGGCTATCCTGCAGTACTGTGAGCAGGAGCGGGCTTTTTCGAACAAGTAGTATGGGTATGTATGTGAATAACTTTTCGAACAAGTAGTATGGGTATGTGAATAACTTTTCTATCGCGAGGGACTTTTATTCACTGTGAATAACTTTTCCTAAGTAGTAATAAAAATTTTACTGTGCACGTGAGTTATCACGTGGTCTTTGGGAAGTGATCAGGCACGTGGTCTTGTGCACGTGATATGGCACGTGGTTTTTTATACGCGGCATTATGCTTATTTTGGACAGAAATTAAAATCTACATGACTTAATTTTAGGCTAATCCTGGACACATTTTTGCTTCAACAATTGGTACTCATTTATCCTTTTGTGATTGTTACCAATATCCATATTATACGTTGTCATACGCCATCCATCAAAAGCCCGTCTACACTGGATCTTGTTATCTCAATGAGGTATTCATGATCGACTCTGTACTGAAGGGTCTCGATCAGGTAATTTTTGCAAGAAATCTTATCTTTGCAGAACTTGCGTATTTATATGGATATATGAAATACGTATTTAGATCACATTCCTATTGCCGAAATTATACTTATGATTCTCATAACTATCTGAAGATACTGTAACGCAATAAATCCTTTCAATTATTTCCATTTGTTAGCAAACCGCCCAGAACATTACTTTTGAAGAGTTGGACTGAACGAAAATGGAATGATTTGATATCATACAAAAGGCGCAATTGGTATTTATGATTATCAAATAAAATGTCTTCTTTTATTCATCTGATGCTTATCAATTATAGTATTGGGTTGAAACCAGTATTAGAGTTTTAATGCCTTGAATCTTATCCATCAGTAGAATATTAATAAATAATCGATCTAATTCAAAGTATTCCCAACTCCAGACAAAAACGTTCTCCCAGTCTACAATTACCGAGATAACACCAAATGGGACCAAACGACTTCAACAACAATCTAGGCGATCCCACCGTCAACTTACATAAAGACGCTTATGATGAACTAATCGCCGCCGTTGAATACGTTCCTTCATTCAATCTTGGAATTAACGTCTACGAAACTAGTAAGATAGCTGCCGTAGTGTACGAGTTTGATGGTATACGGAACATTATCTGGTTCAATCTGCCTACGGTGGACGAGATTAAAAGAAGAAAGCCGAAAAAGATCAACGGTTTCCTTGTTTTCAGAAACCGTCTTCTTCGAGAATTGAAAACGCTCGGAGAGACCCTTATGCCGCACACTATGACGCAGATAGCAGCGCGCGTATGGCGTGCCACAAACGATGTTAACAAGGCAGTATTTCTTACACTCGCCAACGAAGTTATGGATTCAATACGATCGGAAGGATCAGGCATGGATGTTGCTGGTACTGATGCAACTACCACATGTTATGAATTCCGTTGTCAGCATTGCAATGGACGTAACATTGTTAGGCGTTGAGTAGTTTGAAGAACAGAGGGTTGGGCTATGAGAATTTGTTGCGGTTTCTTTTTTAAAAAAAAAAAAAAAAAAAAAAAAAAAAAAAAAAAAAAAAAAAAAAAAAAGGGAGAGAGAATCTTTCCTGTTTCCCCCCCCCCCCTTATATGTTATGGTCTTGGGATTTCGATATTTATTTATTATCTTTTCTCTCTATCTGGTTTACTACTGGACTGTATGTTTTTTCATACATTATAGTTACCCAAACATACTAAAAGTAGGTTTATTGTGTGTATAAGTTGTTTAGTGTCTCAAAACTTTTCGTTATTTGCAATAACGATATTTAAAAAATGGGCTTTTGTAAAAACCTATTGTAAATGTGAATTTACTTACAAAACGCCCGTGTCTACTTCTGAAGCTTATAATAGACAATTTGTTGTTGTTTTTTGTAAAAAACAAAAACAAAAAACAATAACCTACAGCGTTACAAATTCACGCGGTATTCTTATGTAAATAAACTAGACAACGAGACAACTGTTAAAAAAATCCAAGAGCGAACAGGAGAATTGTAGAAGTATTATGATTGCTACAAATTTACTCTAATAATCAAACAATGTTCCGGCTGCATTCACGTCTACTGTTTGTGCTTATATACTCTTTTGCAGGGATTCATACAAATATCGGAGTTGTTAGTTAATAAGCGAACGTACATAGTTTGCCAACCTTTATTTTGACCGATTGATAAAAGCGTTTGTAAAGCTTTCTGCGCTTTACCCCTTAAACTTATATAAATTTGGTAATTTCATAATAATTTGATTATCCTAACACAAGAAACAAACGAAGTGTTACCGGAAAAACGCTTGGCAAAATTCACAGAGTATAGAAAGGGTATTAATAGAACAGGACTTCTACAATATCAAGTATCAATAGACGGGATTAGTTATTATCGCGCAGTCTTCCATAAATCACCAATTCCCTTAGATCCGTTTGGCAAGTCAATCTTTACTATTAAATTTCAATGTCTTAATCCTTATAACGTATTAGCAATGAACTGGAAATAAGATATTTACTCTTGTCTTTAAAAATTGTTGCGAATCTGTTCTGATCCATATTGTGACTATTGTTTTGGATAAGGGCGTGTTATATATTTCTACCGCAATAGAATACTACATGTAGTCTATGGTAATATCTATTAGAGAACCTATCAACGCAAGCTTCGTGATTGGAACAGCATTACATGTATATACGGCTTAGCTCGACTGCTACATTGGTTATGTGAGCAAGTAGATTTGGAAACATGCTATAAACTTGGAAACGACAGTAAGTTGGTTTATAATTCATGTGTATGAAATCTAAAAATACGGAGAGAAAAAAAGGTGATAAAATAAAATTGGCCGCTCCTCAACCAATGCTTTAAAATGAAAGCAAACAATTTAGATATTATTGATAATTAATTCGTTCGCTACTGCTTTCAAAGAACGAGCTTGCAGTTGATTCTACCAAATTAATTACAATGTTATCCGGAATATCTACACTCCTCGCCCATAAAAGCCTCTAAATCAGCAACCCGTCTTTCCACGTTTCGCTTAACAATTACTCATAGATTTTCTAGGGATTCAAATTTGGACTAATGGATGGCTAATCCAGCATCTCTAGAACATTCTCATGAAGGATATTTCTAGCACAGCGCTTGTGTGTTTCGGGTTGCTGTTTTGTTAAACGTTAATGACGTCCAAACATCTGTTTAATGTCCGGAGGTACTGCCAGAAAATTTCCTTCGGCACCGCAGATAGCAAGAGGTAAATGCGTTATTTACTTGATTGCAGCAGCGATATTTGTTTGTAGAGGCAATTTATTGCTCTTACCAATAGATGTCATACAATTCAATTTGTAAGTTAACCTTATTTTCATAAACCTAATCCCAATGGCAAGAAATCAAAAACTTTACACTGTATAAAGATTCGACAAACTATTCAATAAATATAGCTGACTACTTTGCTACAGCTGAACGCTCTGCAGCAATTACTCTGATATGCGTTACGGCCATTGAACATATGCTATTTCGGCGTGAGTTAGATAATATGTATATGTAATGTATTTTCTGCTTGAAATCTCTGAAAGCTAGAACTTTATTTAATCTCGCCTACGCCGTAGAGGTTAAAATATTGTGGAGAGAACCCAACCTTTGAACAATTACAATACACTCAGTTTGCCCTCAAAGTTGGAACGACTATCACACTGTGCCGTTACACTCAAAAAAAGGCATTGACTTGCAATGAAAACCTCCTTGGATGTTTAATATGTCTTACCTACAGTATGCAGATGTTAGACCAATAAGACAGAGCAATTTTACAATGATTTCTAGTAATCAATAAAGTATACACCATCTATTCTTAAGGTAGAATCAATTGTGAAATAAATCATTAAAATTGTCTAGACACTGACTCGTTTTTTCTTGAAGAATGGGTGCTTGTTTGTTACACATTACTTGCATGTTCTAAAAATAAAGTTATTTGCTTCATTGCTAAGACATATGAAACGTATGGCGTTATATTGTCGATAGCATTGGTTATTCGTTTTGGGTTAAATGCATTCTTTTATGCATTAGCTTACCAATATTAATCGCATTGCTATCTATATTAGATAAGCATATAGCAGTGTAGCTTGGATGAGATGAAACGATAATCTGTTGTAAACAAGGGGGATTGATGAAGTAAAAAAGGGGCTCCCGAACGGGTTGTTCTTCTGCAAAAGGCGTTATGTAACACATATCCGTAATGCATTAACTCAACGCTTTAACAACTTTTATGGTTATCCAGTGTTTTATTCACGTAGCACACAAAGCACTATCTCATCTCATCAGTCGTTTCCCACGAGATGATACTTAGTCATTTGAATGCATTAAGTTGGTGTAACCTCTCATTTGTTATAGCGACTGTAATATTCCTCCAAATTACTATTCGACTCCGACTTGTTCTTTGTTTTCCACCAAAGTTATGGAAAGCTCGGTTTTTATGTAATAATTTATAGCCAGCTTGGCGTACGCAACTTAAATAACTAAATGCTTACTTGCTTTAACTTTGTGTTTGCTTTTTGGCTAATTTTCGAAAATTTACTCGGCTGAGAGGAGTATACGCCCGATAAAGTTTAAAATGCGTCCAGTAATATATTTTTATACACGAACATTCTTTATATGACGAAATTCATAAAGTCAATTTTGACTTTTACACGCAGGGATCAAACTTGCTAAGATATATGCCAATAAGGAAGGTCTATAAACAAATCCATGATATCAAAAATAGTATCATTGATCCAAACCGACAACTTTTTATTTCATACTTAATTCATGCATTTGAACCATCCGTTTGCTTTCATATGATTCACGCTGACGATTTCTTTTTTCCTGAGCATGTAAGCAACTCAATATATGCTAACACCAGAAAGAAACCTTTTTATTTTGTAATGTTGTTGCGTAAATGTTAGGTTTATGGCTGTGAATAGCAATTTGATTGGTGAATACAACTAATTTCGTAATGTAGCGGCTGAGTTTACATCAAATATTGCCATTTTATGTTACCTACAGTACGTATAATCGGAGAAGTAGTTACAAATGCGAATCCCGTATGTTCTCCTATATATTAATTTATACAAATAAAGGGCATTCTCAACCATTGTTTGTAGACTCCGATGAATATACACGTACATTCATTTAAAACACATCAACCATCTAGGCTTCATATAGAGAGAAATGCTATTACAGTATTACGCACAGTTTGCATTTCAATTAGTAGACACTTATTTCCTGGTATGTATAGAGAGGCTAAATTTACTAAAACCTTCCTTTTAATGGAGCTAAGTTGGGATCCGCTATTCAACTAAGCTGTGCACAATCTAGTTTATATCGTTAGCGAAGCCAGATGTATGTTCAAACGTAAATGCAACTTCCTTTGTCATAACGCCAGATAATGGGTCTGTACACTTATGCAAGATAAGATAAATAATTTATTGAAATCAGTGAAATTAGTTGCACTTTAAACCTGATATGTACAAACACCCGACATTCACAGTCCCCTAAGTGAGTTTCAAATTTTCTTCCTCTACATACCTGTTAATTTCGGCCGCAAGATTTTCTATCGCCTTTTTAGCAGAGTCAGATCTTTCCTTCCAAGTCCTACCTGCGAATTTGCTAACATAACCTTGAAAGGCTCCACTTTGAAATTCCTTTTTCTTATAATTTAGGTTTTTGGATAAGAGTGCGCGATATACCATATATGGATTAACACGCTTCGTACCCTTCCCCCGTCTTCGCCACACCCTAATTATGCCAAGAATATCTTTTTCCGATGATGGCAATTCAAAACGAACAGTACAGTCCTCCCAGACTGCCCAAATTTCGCCAATGATAATATCGAGTTCGGCCTTGTCACTTTCGCTTGAGTGGTGTGTGCGAGTGGTAGCATTGTTAAATGAAACGGTCGTATTAGTATCCCTATTTTCTACTGGTTTGCTCTTTTCGCTGATAGTGTGACCAGCGAACTCTTGGTAGCTGCTGTTGTCATTGTCGTTGTCATCGTCGTCATCGCTGCCGTAGTGGCTTTCTATACTATCATTGTCATTGCCATTGTCGTTGTCGTTGTCGTTGGTGTTGTCGTTGTAATAAATTGGATGCTTTGAAAAGTGGCGAACAAAGTAGCAAATGTGATTGGGAGTGCAACTGAAAGAGCCATCGTTATCCCAGTAGATATAGAAATCTTCGTGGTTGGGATACATGTTGCACCTAGTTATGGATTTCAATTCCTCCTCGTTCTTCACGTATCGTACAGTATGATTACCATTGTCGCACTCGGAGATGTAATGTAGGCTTTGCTGCTGAAAGGTGTGAGCAATAAAGTAAAGAGCATTCCCAATGTGACAAGGGTTGGACATGTCGCAATAGTATTTGAAGTTTTCGCCGTTGTTAATGATATGATTTCCACACTCTAACCAAGGGCAGGGATCAAATTGGATTGACATTTTGTATATTCAAACTTTTTTTTTGTTTTCTGAATATCGTTTTCTTCTTTGCGTTCGTTCAGATAAAAAGTGAGAAGCACTTCGATCAGTTTTATTGTCTTGCGCCGCAGCATGTTCTGCCAAAAATAGATCAGCATTTTGGAGAAGAAACTTCCATCAGAAATTCGGTGGACCAAAAAAGTAACTACAATGGCCATATATGCACATGAATATGTATCTAAGCTTGTACTACAAGTCAATCTCGACCAGGTGGGCTGGCTTATCGAGAACACGTGACCTAACCGAATATAACAATAATAAATTTAATTTGTAAAAAACTATCTATTACTATCTAGAGTAGTTTGTTTCATTGAATTGATCTTCCTTATTTAGTCTCTTATTTTTAATACATTTTCGACACTTCTAAAGCCGTCTTATTTGACACCGGTAACAGATATTTACGTTATAACGTATCGAACACAACGTTCTTAACCAATAGGAAGAACACATTTATTACGTGAGAACCGACTTATCGAGGTATTATGTCGTGCACAAATCCCGTCATCGTATAAATCCCGTCAAAGTACCCCAAAATTGAGAAGTGTCCCTAAACATTTTTCTTATTATTATCTCAATCAGCGGATAAACGCTGAGTTATGTAATAAGACTACTGTAACAATAACGGTAACCCTTGTGTTTTCCTACTACTAGTAAGCATAACTATGTTTACTTTCTTATTAATTTAATATTTTGTTCACGTTATCATATGAATCCTTTCTGATGTTACACGGAAATGCCAAAGTTAATATTATCATCGCTGTCTATAATTGTTGTGTTCTTGTTCTTGTTATAATGTTTTAATAAACACCTTAACAGCCTATTACTATTATTAATTAATTCTCGTTGTTAGTATGACCGTGTTACAGGAATCTCAAATTATATGGTAACTTCGCTGTTAATATGATCAATAGTTATAGAAGATCAATTCAAGCTAAATACTACATGTTGTCATATTTGTCATATTAATAAATAAGAATGCGAAACAGAACAATTGTTGTATGTCCATTTGGAATTTATGTCCATTCGGAATAGACATATGTCAGATGGGAATTTACGTCCATTCGGAATGGACATATGTCAGATTGGAATTTATGTCCATTCGGAATGGACATGTATGTCAGATTGGAATCATAAAGACAATCAGGTAACAACATTATAAAATTATTTTATTAACATTAC
>CAJVPI010000138.1:0-50217 GCA_910592345.1 Paraglomus brasilianum
TTTTAATAAATAATTAATAACTCTCGTTCCTCAATTAAGAGTACTAGATCAACGGAAATTTATACAGCTTAAGTGAGCTGTTTTTACTTGAGTGGCCGTTTTTTAATATCCTGTTAAATAATTAATATTGCAACTATGAAAGAAAGTAAAGTTTTGATTTCAAAGGGAATCGTTTATTTGATATCTTTAATTCCGTGAAGTGGAAAAATAATGTGAACAAACTAAATAACATATACAACATGAGAATTTGACAATGGAATAAGGGCCGCTTATATAACTAGCGATTACCAAAAATTGCAACAAAAGGTATCAGTAATCGATAACGGATGGTATCGCGTACCACTATTCTAAAATTAATTGTCGATCATGGGATCTGCATGACTGCGAAGGAAGATTTTACCATGTGACTTACTTATCTGATTCATCAGATCAGCGCGCCGTAACAATATGAAAAAGCAATTGAGTTTTTGAAAATAGGTTGTGGTTGTAGTTGCTCCTCCAAGGTTTCAAAAAAAAGCTTCGTTGAACTAAGAGAAGCCTTTCAAGATCTGAACAAGATATATTTTAATGGCCCAGTTGAAAGAAATAAATGGTGGAGAAATAACTGGCAGCCGACGCCTTAAAAAGAAAACGCGTACTAATAAGCAAACGTTTACTACTGAGATCGCAATACGTTAACTTTGTCAGAAAACGTATCTCAATATGTTGGGAATTGATCACACTCATTGGAAAACGTCAGAAACCATCTAGAAGCGAATGGTTATAATGCCGCGTGTTCATGGTAATGTAAAAAAAAAATGCCGGATTGAAAAGCAAAATAACTATTGATACAGCCGTTGCTACCGTCGTGAAAAATTTTCTCAGAAATTATGTTCAAAGTAGATTTCTGCTTATACGGATTAAATAAAATTGAATCATGAATTGAAGTTGAATACTGAACCGAAATCATATTATACAGGAAAAACATTTAAACATATTCGTTGAATAAGATAATTTAAATGGATTTAAATAGGCAGATTTATGTCCTGAAGAATGGGCTGAATATTGAAATATGCCACAAGTTTGCATCCATGGAACTCCTAGTAAATGGAAAGAACGATTTGAGCCCGTTTAACGTATTTCAGAGAAAATGATCTTTGCCCGGATCAGAGTAAAAGATATCTTGAAGCTAGGAAATTAACACGATTTTCGGATGGCGGTTCATATGTTCCTGAAATCGGAATAGCAATCTGTTTCTCTTGTGATTAGTTAGTATATACTGGACAAAGAAAGAAGAATATAGGAAATTATAATCATATGGGAATGGAGAAATAAATTAAGCATAAGCATTCTTTCTGCTTCTTATTAAAACTCACTTGCTTGACGAGACTGTTAAAAAAATTATTGAGCTGGATTCGAAATATTGCTTTTCTTGGCGCTGTGGTATTCTGAAATTACTCATGCAAGGACATTTGAGATTTCTGCTGCTTCGCAAATAGTCTATAAAAGTTTGTAATGCTCCGCTAACTGCTTGACAATTAAACCATTGGGATGATACATGAATTCTATCCATTTACGTTGAATGAGGGCACATGCTTCCCGACTTTCTGATCGCGTTTGATATCCATAGCTCATAATAGTGCAAGGCACGCATATCGTCAAATGTACGGGTTTATATTTAATTTTCAAAAAGTCTTCATCATTATACTTAAGTTCGCAATATTTATTACCAGTACATGCAAATTCTGATGTTTTTTCCAGTGTATACTAATTCGTTGCAAGATAAACAGATAGCAAGTCCTATTGTAGGAGCGTATGATGTATCATCTTGAAAGCGTATCCATTAAAATATTTTTTACTCTCGATGGGTAAAAGATCATTTTCTTTGAAATACTGCAAGCGAGACCAAATTCGTTGTTTCCACTCTCGTGGCATCCAGCAATATTCAACCCATTCTTCGGGAGTGTAAGTTCTATAAATTGGCCAATTTAAATCTATTTCAACAGCTTAGTCGATTATTATAAAGATCAATGTACTTAAATGCTTTTAGGTTTTCATGTATACCTGTAACGAAATTCATTTACCTTCTTTTTTTCGTATACTACTAATCGTATAAATATAGTTATACTGGTCATGGGACTGCCCTTAGACGATAGGTACCTTCGAAAAGGAGAATTTATGTAGTTAAGCCTAAAATACGTCTAAGGTTTGATACTTCATTAAATTTACAAAAAGCGATAGAGTTATGGCAAAAGAAAAAAATTGAGACGTAAACCAACTGATAATGTGAAGCATTGAGTTTATTGATGCAGAAATAAACCTTTATCAACATGGTAATTTTTTTCCGTTACTAAAAATGTATACATAACGATATAAGAAAATTTTATCCTAAGATTATTTACGTTTCAATGTATTTCTCTGTTCCAGCCTTCTTATTAGCCGGTGAATCAGATGAATCATCTACAATAACTCGATCCTTCAACAACCCCACAATTACTTCCATGACTTTTTCACATGACGTCGAAGTTCTGTATCATCTTCTAAAATATCATCACTAAGTGGGACGATAATGTTTTCATTATGAAGTGCCATCCCATAGCTAAGATTGAGGGTATAAGTATAACTTTTTATCCATATCATACTTTGCGAAGTAATCTCACCTTCGTAACTTACCGGTACTAACAATACCATATAGGTAGTCAAATTCACCACTAAAAGCTTTAGATGCTTTACGTTTTCTCATGTTTGCATGGTATCCGTTATCGAGTTGCATAATATTTTGCATATATCCCTTGTACAAATCACTTTATTTTCCTTCAGTAATGCAAATAAGTTCATCATATTTGGCATTGGGAACATTTTTTTGATAACATAGTCAACGCGACCCGTTGCTTCTTCACCCATGACTTCTAATTTGGGTTTTAGGATGATTGTTTCATTGGTGATTCTTTTTGCTATAAAAATGCTCGCATGTAGAATTGTAGAAATGTACTACTTTCTTCACATAATCTCTGACCTTCTTGATGACATTAGTTTCAAGTTGCATCCCATGTTTTACTGCAATATTTAGAATGTGCGCTGCACACCGATAATGTTTATATTCGTTATTTCCTGCCGACGCAAGTACTGATTGTAACTCATGCCCTGCGACTAACATGCTTGTGTCATTATCTGTTGTTAGCCCAAGTATTTTTACAAAGTTTGTCAAACTGAAGGAAGTACGAATATCTATGGCTTAACAATGAATGGAATCGGGTGCATGCAATGTTAAAACTTCTTGAACCCATGTATCAAGCGACGCATGCGACTCGATTATCTGATTCATCAGATCGGCTTGCCGTAGCCTAATGGTTCTATCCCAATTGCAATTGTATTGCTGTAGATAATCACCCTGCTTCTGTAAAGGCCAGTTGGTGGACATGAACTTGCTTCCTTGAGCATTGCTTCTCCCAATTTTTTGCTTTCCTTTTGTTGAGCTGAAATCCCTGTTTAATATTCTTCAAGTCTTCTGAGAAACATCAGACAAGCCAAGAGGTCATCTGTGCCCGATGTAAATGGGTCCAGCGAGCGCTGGATTGGACTAAGAGTCAGACTGTCCCATCACTGGTTTTGTGGGTCAACTAAAATTATTTTCTTCGACGTGGTGATTTTCAAAGCGCATCGTCGCGTGTGTTTTATTCTTTCGTGTATTTATATGTGTTTGTGTGGGTCCTTACATGAAGCGTAGTATCATTAAGAATATACGATTTGGGAAAGCACAAGTGGTCCTTATAAAAAGGCCCTTATAACTGTATTCTCTGCGCGTCATCACTTATTGTGCATGTGCCTGGAACCAATCACACAAGACTATTTGTCACATGATAAGTCAATTATCGGCTCGCGTGGTTTCTAAAGCGAGTAGTAAACATTTCTTGCGTTAAATGTACAGTATTGAAAGGAAAAAGAAGAAATTATTCCTCTAACTTGTGCTCTTTTATATATTAACCGATTTGGTTCTTCTCACATGGAGACTGAAAGGAGAGGAGAATACGAGAATCATAATATTGCATCGTTCGAGACAATCAGACAATTGGTCAAATCGCAGAGAATTATTCGGGATAGATTGAGGAAATATGACGGAGAACCACACGTTGAGAGAATTAGGGTGGGGAGTAGAGAGCACAAGACATTTGAAGACACGAATAGACAGCTGTTTCCTATAGAGGATCCCGAAAGTCCATTTATCGAAAACAATATGTGTACTCCGACAGCCAAAGATGCGCGTAAAGAAATGTTTTTATCGACGTATCCCCGGACGTTGCCATCCTTGGCAATGATATCATCGAATTCCTCCTCGTCCAAGAGCACACCGTTGGGTTTACCAATAACGACCAAGTCACTGTCACAACAACGCATGTCTCCACAGGTACAACCACATAATTCACTAGCGTCGCTGCCGAAATCTTCATCATATCCCCATAATTCCCTAGTATCGATGCCAAAATCTTCATCACATGCCCATAATTCATTTGCATCGTTGCCAAAATCTTCATCACCGTTCCCTGAATCAACATCATTAGCTAAAACTACTTTAACACACCACGTAAAGTCATCTCGCTTACGAACAACTCCATCAATCGTCAAAAGCAATTCTACGGCTTCCCAGCAATCTCTCTTATTTGCAAATCTGCGTGCTCAACGACAATCGCCTTTTCCGCCTCATGAGCGAGTTCAAAATTGGCTTGCTTGTCTTCCTCAAACGTTCCTGGCTCCCGACACAGAGTCTGAAGCTGATGATGTCTCACTAGATGACATACCGTCGGAAGGATATTCAGGTTCCTCAGAAGCTTCACAGAATGAAGTTCATACTGGGAATGCGCGAACATTAAGTGATCTTCTTGCCCGCATCCGAGCAAGGAATACAGCCATCGATCAAGAAGCTGGCTCGACAGACCAGCGTCATCAACAGGATTTAGATATCGTCCACAATGCTGTCAACGATTTAATACAAAAACGATCAGATTTTGATGTGCGAGAAGAGACATTGAACAAAAAGCAGAAGAAAGTCGAAGACCTTCTTAGATCTGTTTCTGGAAAGGGCAAGTCTAAAGATAAATTTTCTATAATATGTCAGTCAGCTGATAAGCCTGCTTTATCACAACCAAAAAGTATCGATTCGCTATCTAGTGAGTTAGCTGCAGCTTTAGAGGCATTACAAAACGTCGAGAAGTTTCTGTCTAATAAAGAGAAAAGGTTGAACGAGACGTGGGATCTTGCAAAGAAAATGCTCAACAGGCGGTCAGACATGGTTGCTTGGGAGGAAAGGTTGAGGAAAAACCAAGAAATTGTTAATAAGATGATTGAAAGAAAGAAGACCGATGAGAACAATACGGTTGCCGGCAATGATGGCGATGACTGTGAGGATGACGCGACAAAGGGAAAAGACGCATGTGACTGTATGCCAAATCCCAGATTCACAAAAAACGCTAGTAATGGGCTTTCACCACCATCTGTCCCCTCATCTTCTGCTTCGTCTTCCTCTTCTTTCAATAAAATGACAGTCAAACTTTATGACACCAGTTCAGATAACAATAGTGTGTCATCCTCTCAGTCAGACTCTTCTCCATATCATTCGGCTCAAGAAAATTTTATTTAATAATGCAGAGATATCAAAACACGTAAATCGAATGGTAAAAGGGAGAGAAACAGTAATTGTCTTCTACTAACATGTGATCAATTAGATGGCGACATAAGGCATGGAATTGGGCGGGTTGGACTATTGGGCACTGAATGAGACTAGTTAGATTAGCATAGCAACGGGAATATCGCCACGACACGGTTGTAAATAGAATCGCTTGATGGTGAAAAAGGACATTAATCCAGGCTATAATACATATAATTGAATGTAATAATAATAAAAAAAATTTGTCATGCGTTTGTTATGTGGAAAACGGAAGCGTCATGTATGAAAGAATGCACTACATTCTTGGATCTGCAAAACATCTATTCAGACATGATCGTGCGCAAGACATTTTCTGTTGGAGACCAACATATGCACCATGACGTTATTACGTCCACGAAAGGCTCATTTAATCACAAAGCAGTGGCTGCAACATTATTTTGACAAGCACTTTTTTGCGATTCTCGATAATCATTCAACGTTTATGTTATGCGCACTGCTCCTCCATCTTTTTTTGGTTAGTTTATTTATTTTTCTTATCGAAACGCCAAAATCTGTTAACCCTGCGCTTTGACATAATAATGATGATGGTGATAATAAAATCTCGCATAGCATACTCCTTTTTTGCATTAGATACACTCTTTTTCTATTTTACTTTCCCTCTCCATCTTTTCTTTTGTTGTTGCTTACTATAACGTGGGAATTCCTTGTATAAATGATCAGATGACTTTGTGTCTCTGTTATACACCCTGACAATTTCCCTTTTTGTATACAGGTTTCCTACATATCGATTAACAAGATAAGTAGCAATCGGCATTATCACAAGCAATTAATCGTAACAAATAATATGAATGGACACTATATTGATATGCAGTGTTACGCGAGAGCTGTGAATGTTTCTTTCATCGCTTCAATGCCCCGTGTGTCGATATCGAGCTTATCGTCGCGTGGGTATTTATTATCTAGCTCTTAACTCTATTGCTTATGGCGACAGAGCATTATACATATAAATGGAAGGGAAAGAGGAGATATTATTCGCCAGGAGCGAAACAAGGTCATTTTGAACGAACCTTGTTCCCTTATTGACAAATGCGAGCAGATAAAGAAGCCTTTTGCTTAATCTAATTATATTTAAGTGTTGTTTGCTCCAATGATTGACGATTGTCAGCCTGAATTTGAAGGATAATCTTCATGGAAAGCCGTACAATATATATATATGTACATGTTTATGTGTATTCTATGTATGACAGGTGGCTGTAGCGTGTTTCATCGTTTAATCGTGCGATGATTAAATAAAGTTATAATACAAATAAATATGCATATTATCTTTCCACTGTTGTAACCCTATAGGGAAATTATATAAGCAAATACCCTGAGAGGTTCGGTCACAATTGACGGGGAAGCATATAGACGACCCCTATCGCACATACATACACCCCCCTTCTTTCGTTTCTCTATTCGATCTCCCTTCCTGCCGCGATAGTGAATTTATCACCCATAATGGCTGCCGTCGAAATTGAACAACCGTCTTCCCCAACAAACGTTCTCACGCTTGAAACTACGCTACCTAAAACGGATACCGACAACCAGTCGTTCTCATCGACCTCGACTGACCGCAAAACATCCTCGTCAACATCAGCATCGAGCAACAAGGACCCAACCAAACGCATCCGCTACAGTGTCCGCACTCCTCAGACCATGACTCTATCCCCAACAGAGACCGATGACTCTCAATCGAAAAAAGCGAAACGTCGGAGTTTCAGTTTCTTCAAAAATAACGCTAAAGGCGAAAAGAAAAAGGACTTGTCCGAGAAGCTTAACCGATCATCCGACAAACGTAGACTGGCCAAAAGTCAAACCGCCGAGAAAAGAATCAAACGTCGTAGTTTTATGGACATATTTCATAGCTCATCCGAGTCCGAGATCGAGTCCGACGTAAGCAAGCACACTCGGAGTCGAAGTCTAAGCTTGGGCAAACCGCCTTCGTTCAACAACGACGACCTTGACCAGAATCTCTTGAGTCCACTTCCAGATTCAAAGTCTAAACGGCGCAGTCTAAACATCTCAGAGTCATACCCGGATGAGGATCGAACACGCAACAATCGTACAAAGAACAGATTATCTTTGAACTTGGATTTGTTCACGTCTAAAAGTTCGACGCGAGGAATTCCCGGTGAAACATCTACCTCCATCGGAATTCCGTCTTTTCTTGCCAATAGTCTCTCGATTATTTCAGCTCCTACTTCGCCGGCTACCGAGAGACCAAAGGGCATTCTAAAGAGGTCTTTGAGTCAAGGACAAAAAATTTATAAAAGTGTTGAGAATGCAGTCAAAAGCAATGGTTACAAGAATGAACTGGGTGGTAGCGAGGTAAATACCCCGGCTACGTCATTTGCGGAAGCGGATGTTGAAGAAGATAATGATTTCGCTTACGAAGGTCTGGGTAAAGGAGAAACCGAAGGAGAAAATAAAGATAGAAAAAACGTCATAGAAAACAAAAATGAACGCCAAAAACAAAAAGAATTCGATTCATCGAAACTAGACTATCCCAACTTATTATCACCTCCTCTCTCGCCATCTTTACCTCCGCCGCCACCAACGACGCCAACGCCCCTACCACTAACGTCTTCCCTTAATACCACACCCATTGTTAACTTCACTGACGTGTTTGTGGAATCACCTGTAGATAGAGAACATGTGTATAGAAGCGATGATAGTAAGATGACGAATTATGAAAAATCATTGAGGAATAAGGTGAGAATAATGGAAAGTGTGTGATAAAACGAGGAATTTACGACGATTGGAGATATTGGGTTATAAACTGGGCAATGTGCTTTACTCAACAACGCATGTATGTGTACCAACGCATATTTGCTCCTTTCTGTATATAACAGGTTTCGGAAACCCCCGACACTCTATTCCAGCCCCAACGTACCGAACAACTATCACAACACTCTTCTTATGAAGCTCTGTTGATTCGGCAACTTAATCTTACCGAAAGAATGGAAGAAACTTTGCGTCGATGGGAAAATAAATTTGGCGACGAGACGGATAAGCAAGAAGATAGAGAGACTGTAGTCTCGGAAAGTAAAGAAGACGAACAGCGCAAGGATGACACTCAGGCAGATCAGTTAGCGCTTACAACTGAAAAGGTCAAAAATTTGGAAGCGAAACTCAGCGAGCAGAAAGCAGAATTGGATGTATTGAGAGAGGTTGTTCTTGATTTGTGCGTGTCTTTGGGATTGGAGAGTATATTGATGAATATGTGTTTTTCTTTTTTGCTTGTGTATGATTTGCAATATTATGAAATTCACTGACTTTATTTTTTACTTTCTAATATCGTTTATTTTCAAATTCTCGATTATGACGACCAGGCGATCAAACCAACAGCTTTTAATTACGGGCGACCTATCTTCGTACGATCCTTCGAATTTATCTCTAATTCACTCTCGCTTAACAAGCTCTTTTCCCCATCTGAAGTCATCTCAATCTACGACGAGCATCCTAGTAAATTCATTGGTGGTTAGGCCAGTTGCAGCGACGTATAATATCGCTAGCTCAGTGATACAAACGCTATATATTCGGCCTTTTGTTAAAATCGTGAAGGTCGTCTGGCACAAAGAATCTTCTGGAGAGGCAATACAAATCTGATTCTCGAGATGATCGGTGCGAATCTGCGTTGACCAGGCTGATGGTCACTGTGATTACTGATGATCGCTGATGGATTATGTTGAAGATTTTAATGTTTATTGAGATGATGTTCATTGAGATGATGATGATGACGATGATGAAATGATGATGATTTCTGGTGAAGTAGATATGGGCACCTTATTCTCTGCCCGCATGAAGATAAAAAACGGTTCGTTTATGTATAATAATATGCATTATTATTTTCTAAGTGTAATAATTGAACAATCTGGGTATAATTTGGTGGGAATGTATGAAGAAATTCATCGGTCAATAAAAGGACAAGAAAAAAAAAGTTTATAAATTTGTCTACCTATCTACTCTAACGTATAAGAGGAATGCATGTTTATCTATTTGAACACCAATCACCGTCAAAGAGATGTGTTCAATCAATTATCTTGCAGTGTGTTGATCTAAAAATATCTCTCATAGAAGAGATTTTGCCAAAAGACTTAAATTCATGTACTATAATCATGGCTCCTCTCTCCCCAGTTCACAGTTACCCATCAATGCTGTTTCCCTCAGTTAACATCACGAAACCTGCGCAACATTTATTTGTAATAAAGACGACAAAATAAGAGTAATAATGGTCGTAGTAATAATAATAATCATAATAACATCCGTCGTACGGGAAAAACAAACAAACAAACAAACAAACAGAAATCGGTGCACATCCACCCTTTACTAAACTTTATGTCATCATTTTCTGAATCAGCATGTAATTGCTTTTATTCATCCTCAGACGAAATGATATACTTCATCTGCGCCTTAGTAATCTCCCACAAATCGCTTCCGCCATACCACAATGTGTTCAAAATCCACTCGGCAGCTATGCCAACAGCTCTTACCAAGGCAACGATACAAACAACGGCCAATAATACACCAAAACCGATACCCGAAAGTAGTCCAATACCGCTGCCAAGAAACGACAGCGCAATCGGCGCGCCAATTCCAGCAAACATGGCCAACATACCGAATATGACCGGACCGATAAAAATAGCTGCGAAAGCCGCGGTGATTAAGACGCACAGGTAGAAATAGTGCCACACTTTATGATGTTCACGAAGTTCATTTGGATTGACCATATAATAGAGTATGGTTTTTCCTTGATTGGCAGAATAGGCGTCGGCGCGTTGGACAATACGAAGGCTCTCGCGAAGTCGATCAGGAGAGTCTAAAGCTGGGGAATTCTTGCGTATGGATTCGAGCGTAGATTTGGTCGAGTTGTTATCGGGTAGGAATTTTGTTGCTGTGGTTGAGGATTTGGTCTCGGTTATTGATTCTTGAGACGACATGGTGAGTGTCTGTATATGTCTATTTGATTGTAGTAGTGGGTAAGAAAGTATAAGTTTGTTCGGTTGATAATATTCTTTACAGATTTCAAATCTTGCAATAATGGCCAAAATTTGCTCTCCTCTTATAACTTTAAAATTCCCTCGTGATTTTACCGCATGTGTTCATTACATCACACTTGGACGAATATAGGATTTTTCATATGAAAATTGGAAGCACATGTAAAAGGATTGGGTGGTGGGAACAGGAGGTACGGGAATGTGAAACTCTCGCCCTTACGCTTGGCCATAATATAGTATTTAGATACAACCATAGGTTTGACAACAAGTGAGAAGGAGCACAATTACCATCCGAATGCGAGACATCGATTGAAGTAGGAGGCGCGGATGAAGCGTTTACCTCAGCTGAAGCTCCAAAGAGTAGGTAGGGGTTGGAAGATGACAATGGTGTGACTGTGTTATTAATTCATGCGTTTGTGGTGAATGCAAAGTTGATTTTCACATTCTGTATCAGGCCTTTTTTTTTTTTACTATATTTAAATAATTTAAAATTATCGAATCGACGAGGGTTTATTATTATTATGGATTAGCGTTATTAATTAAAGGTAACAAGTAAACAAAATCCAGGGACTTTCTCCTTTTATACTTGGTATATCACGTGATGAATATGCTTGCATACTATTAATATTAATACTAATATTAATACTAATATCAAAGCAGCAAATTGTCCTCGTCACATTATAGTCATTATCTCTCTCCTATTTTGCCTCAATACTAAAGTTGTTTTGAGTCTGTATTTGTGGTCATTAATATTAAATGACAAGCAATAGTAAAGGTTAGATTGGATCTTTACATTTTGCACAACTGTAACAATGCTATCGCTCTTGAAAATATAAATAGCAATAAAAGATTACATGGCCGGATATACTTAGTCCCACAGCCATCGATGAGTATAACCTATTCCTTGGTCACTCTGGTGCAAAATTAATTTTCGTTATCTTTACTATTACTATTATCAATAATAACATTGTCATTTGTTTTATAATTTTTATAGTTTATATTTTTTTTGTCATCACTCCAACTTTGAACTGCCTCTCTGGCTTTTTCCAGCAACAGCCTTTCTTTTGCATGAATCAAATGTAATTTCGAAAATAGAAATTTTGGATCTACCGTTTTGATATCTTCTTCTGCATGTATTAAAAGTTTCTCGCGATAGGTACTAACTGAGTGACGATTGCGTCATCATTTCTTGTTATATCGATCCTTATTAAAAAGTAACTACTGCATAAATCTAATCAATTGGGTTTCGGATACTTTCCTGTAACATTCCCGGCCGCAAAACGTTTATCGTATTGAGGTCGTTTTTGGGAGAAGTTTTGTCCCAATAATTAACGCGTGGGGAATACTCCGTGGATCTTTTGACGACAAGATCAAGATTACCTTGCATCGTCATTTATACCAAGTTTATGAATAGTTTTAATTGAATTACTATATTTCGATCCATAATATCCAAAATCATAATAGTTTATTATTTGCTGGAGTTTTCAATGACATTATTCGAGTTTATAATGCATTAGCTGAGGTATTACTAAATAATTCATTCAAAAACATATTGTCATTCTCTTTTCCCGCTATTGCACGGGATAAATAGATACATGTATGTTCCAAAAAAGGGGTTAAAAAAGGCATAAACAAAGGAATGGAAGAATTATTCGGCTTATTCTGAAAGTAAATACTGAATTGTTTCGCCGATTTTTAGTTATAACTAAAGGCTTGTGGTTAATTTTGTAGTTAATATTCATTGTAATTAGTATATTAGTTTTGGCAGATGATAAAATGAAGAGGTAATAATAATGCTAAATAACTCATATTAGATGTCGTTAGCCTTATGAATCAATAGTATAGAAAGTAGTGCTGCGGCAAAGTGTTACCATAACTAATATTACGGCTGGTGCACGTACTATGAAATCAAGCTTTAAATCACGCGACTGCCGATTTTTTAAGCTATCAGCTTTCCTTCTCATAATTTGACAACATGGACATGGACTTGGTTATATTGATTTTAAAATACAAAACCGACAATCCTAATGCCGACCATAAAGAAATAGTCCAAAAATACAAAAGTCTAAACAAGTTAAGCAATGCATTTTTATTGGGAGGATAGTTAAGTTATTATTATATGTAAACTCAATTCAAAAAACCGAGAAGCAGGGAATGCACTGCAGACATAGTGTGGAAATGCAATGTTGAAAGATCTATGTTATAATTATTTATTATTCCTGCATTAGGTTCAGTGTCTCTCTCTGATCCAGACTGCATACTAATACAGAGGCTGTGGGAGCAATTTAGCTATACCCTGAGATTAGGTAAATACTTGCACTTACTTATATCAAGGCCCTTTTTTCATATTATTGTGAATTCCATCTGAACTATTACTATCTTTCTTAGGAGGAATCAGTGGTACAACTTACTGGAAAGAGGCATTTACAAACTTTGAAGGTGTTAATGTGAATAGTAACTTGACTTGCAAGAGACTGTACGCGGAGCATGGTATTCGATGGAATTAAGAGATTAAATAAAGGCAAAAACATCTAAATATTACTTGTGTTAATGCAGTAGGGTAGAATAAAAATAATACTACCATTTAATAACTTTATGGGTATTATAAAAGCGTTGTGCATGATTTTTTTTTAGCATATTGACAGTATTTTTATGGAGGCATCATTGATCGCAGCTCGTTCATTGGTGTTATTTTGGTGGACTTTTATATTGAATAGAATTTTTAATTTGGCCGACCCTGCGAGAATGTCAATGTAGCTGAATTCCGGTCTGATTTCTGTTTATGCTTTTTAGTCTGATTGGTTTTTAAACGATTATATATGCTCAGTACAGACTTTGGTTCTTACTGTATACGGAGGTAAATGTAAATATAAGCGTTCTGCAGTACAAAATTACGTTCGTATTCCTTGTTTTTACTGTATATAAAGGAAATTTTACTAATGGGTCGGATCCGTTCTACGATAAAATGCTCGTTATAGGAGATTGTTCCTTTATAAAGGGTTATTTTATGGAGGTTAGAGTGTATAAACTGCGTTTATATAAGTAAATGTTAGATGCTTGGTTAATATTCAATCGAATTATATAATAATAATAAAAAGTGTGCAAATGAGTTCTGGTCTTCCCTTATTATTTGCAAGTGATGTTAGTGACTTATTAGTAGTTACCTTTACAAAGTCCTGTAAGAGAGAAGTTTAGCCTGGTACAGTATATATAGGAAGCGGACGTCAAGTATCTAAGGTCTTGAGTGAGAAATTATTTCAAGGTTTTAAAGCGTTAGGAAACCGTAGAAATAGTGCCTAAGTTTGGTGTGGTGTAATAGACAAAACAAAAGGAAGCACGGAAATTAGAAAGCACCACAAGCCCAGAGACTTCTGTACAAAATAACGCCCTCATTTCCCGAATTAAGATAACATTATTGCTGAACAAAGCAAGATATTAAATATCCCGGTTACGTAACCACAAAAAGGCGCATGCCAATCTCAAATAGTAAAACTATTAAATAACTAATGATTGGCTGTAATTTTCACGCAACTCGTGGAGCAAGAAAAGGCGAAACCAAAAACAAATAATTTATGTTCTCCTTTATTTCCCAAATACAAATTGAGAAAGGTGATGGCTTCCAAATGTAGACTAAATTTGAGGTAAATTTTATAAAGAATTCGTGGGGCCGGATTTCCCTACAGTGAAACATAAAATAACGTGACATTTACATATGTGTGACACATTTCCTAATGCATGGTAAATTGTTTTGGCTGATTGGCAGAGAGACAAGATTCCATTTTATTGAAACAACATATTGATTTCCTTTTATGTTAATGGTACGACAAGATTTGATATAATAAGAATCGGATATAAGAATCGGACTCGATAATATATTTAACTTAGTGAAGTGAGCAGTTAGATGTTTATTTCCGTATTAGAATGTGGAAGGCAAATTGCAACTTACAATTGTAGTTTCCAACTCTAGCAATAATATAAAAGAGAATAGTGTCTCAATATTAAATTGATATGTCGATCTTTAATATAACCCCTGATTATGATCGCCAAGACTATCGAATCTACTGTTATCAGTTTAAGTTGAAACTGTTCATACTAAATACTAAATTTATTAGTCATTAAATGACGCACATACAAAGTTATTCTCCTCTATACTAAAAGTTCAGTTTGGAAGACCCTCTTTACTTTAACACACAAAACTAGTTTCGTGTGATTTGGAACGAACAGTTCTAAATCATCATATAAATAAAACAATCATATTTTTAATTTTAAACATGGATAGAATAAAATAATTTGAATTTAATTAATTGGGTAGATGAAGAAAGCCTTCCAAATTCAACTTTTATAAGTAAATAGAAAGAAACAATAGAAGCGGGCCTGTTTACCAAAAATATACAGAAAAAGTAATAAGGGCAATGTGAGTATTTTTTTTATCGTTACAAGATTAAATTAACACATGACTCGTATTTCATGTACTCACAGTTTGTCTGCCTTACAGAAGGGGCCCTGCGCATTTTCCGCACGTAGCGCCAGAAACGGTTTTCTGGATTTTGACCTTGAATGGGCGTTTGCGATTCCATTGTAAAGGCCAGAATCCAAGAGATTGACGACGTTGTCTATTTACATGCCCGCCGAGAACTCGTTCATTATTGAAATTTGTTAGGCTTGTGGAATGCTTTGTTGATAATCTCGTCGGTATCTTTTGTGTATACATTTTGACAAGATGTCAGTTTTAAGACTGACAATTCTCTCAATTACGCATTCCTTATTTATAAGTCTTCGGCCCTTGCATCACACAGCGTATCAGGCACGCAATTTTTTTTTTTTTTTATTAATGTTTGGGGGGCTTATCAACATCGTGCCGCAATTCCCAAATACGCTTAATAAGCACATATTCGTTCAATAGCGAAAATGCCTCTTGTGATCTTCCTAACCGTATGGTTTGAGTCATTTTTGCCGCAATAAATATAAACCACTCATTGACTAGGGGACCCTATTGACATTAATTATTAATAGCATCAATAGCTAATCTTATTTCAGGATGCATGAAGGAGGAAAAAAGATAAAAATCAATGGAGATAGCGTAGATGATGCGCAGCGGGAAGAATGGATGCAGTAAGTTGAGAGAGAACAATACAACTGATAAGCCAAGAATTTCCTACAGGGTATACATGATCCAATGTGGTTTCTACATCTTTCACTCATTCTTGTCCCCCCTTTTTTATCTTTACCAATAATAGCCAACAACTAACACTGAAATCCCGTTTGATTGAGACCGATGATATTTCCTTCTCCACTGATAACGATTTCAGTGGATTACGCTATATTGGTGGCGTTGATTTGAGTTTTGTGAAAGATAACAACAATGATGCAATCGCGTCCTTGGTGGTCCTTGCATATCCAGCCTTGGAGGTATGAGATTATTTCTAATTCCAAAATGAGAAAAAAGATAAAGGCTGTGACTGTTGAGATTGTGATAGTATGCATGCAGAATTGTTTTGGGAATACAGCTGTGCTCTTTTATTGTTTTAATGTACTCGTCGCTACTGTTATGCACGAGAACTAATCAAATGCTTTCCTCCCCCTTATCCTCACAACTCTATACTATCGTCCCCCCCTCCGGAATAAAAGATCTTATACACCGACTATCAAAAGGTATCACTTGACCACCCCTACATTGCAGGTTTCCTGGCCTTCCGCGAAGTAGCTCCCCTTCTCTCTCTTATAACATCCCTACAATCCAAACAACCCTCAATATTTCCCCAATTCATTATCGTCGATGGCAATGGTACACTCCATCCTCGTCAGTTTGGTCTCGCCTGCCATCTCGGTGTGTTGGCCAACGTTCCAACAATAGGAGTAGGGAAAAACTTTCTGCAGATTGATGATGGTGTGGAACTAAGCATGTCACACGTGAAGAAAGTCACCAGAGATGTGTTGAAGAAAGGCGGAGATGTCTATTATTTGAAAGGACAGTCAGGAACTGTCTATGGTGCGGTAAGCGATGCGGGGATTTAGAGGATGGTCAGAGTGGTTTTCCCGATCTGTAAACTGCCTGCTGGACTTTTTGCGTTCGAGTTCCCAACTAATGCAGTACCCTCGATGTGCAACAAATCGCATATATGACATCGCTTAGTTAGATTGTATAATTTCCGGCATACTTATGACCAACAAATTGTTACTCTCTCTCCTCCTCCTTCCCAAATTAGGCCGTCCGTAGTTTGGATACCACTACAAATCCAATATTCGTATCTGTTGGACATCGCATTAGTCTTGACACTGCAATAAGATTGGTACTAAGATGCTGCAAATATCGTATTCCCGAACCGACACGGCAGGCTGATATTTGCTCACGAGAATTTATTAGAACACAAGGAGATCTCGAGAAGGGACAATCAAGCAGTTGATACAGCATTACCCAATCCGTGCACACAAGACAAGACTGCAGGCAATAAAAAGACCGTTGTTGTCAATTAGTACCAAAGACAATTGTATCAGACGATTCAACAGATATCGATTCTTGTTCTTTAATCCGCACATTTCCCCCATAGGAACGAGTAAAATCGCCATAAACAAGTAGCATTTCGATCAATCAAAATTCGTTTCCTACTGGAAGTTTGCTAAATCCTATCGCGAAACTACACCAGCTTCGATAGTGATTGAGAGACATCCCAGAACCGTCAGTCAGACCGACCTTACATCCTTCCCTATACCGTGGGATTCTTTTTCCTAATAGCAAGCATAACTTGATATTTTGTTAGCGTAGATGTGTGTGCCACACGCCTTCAGACCTCAAAAAAGTCACTGCAAACTTGTCGCTACCTATGCTTCTGTACATACAGTAATATCGTAATGAGAATACTATTTCCAACGACGATTCCATGATCAGTCGAATGTCGTAATCCAGTGATCATCATATGGAGCTGTCGTCTGATTGCTGTGTTTCTCAGGTTTTGCTATTTGAATATCAACATGCAGTAAGCACAACATCATCGAGCTCTCATTGTGATGTAGAAGTTGAATCTAGACAAATGGTGCTGCGCTCTTGTGGCAGAACGTTGGATATTCCATTGTAGGGAGTGCATATGGATTTTTTTCCTATACACATGTTGTGTAAGCAGACTTCTAACAAACCCAATAAGAAGACATCAATCGCAAACATGTAATTGTAGTTATATGCAAGCTGTATGACATCTGGAAATGCTTGCAAAATCTTATACGAGAATTACGATCAAAGCATATATCTTAAAAGCACACAACCAACTTTCTTGGGTGTGCCAACCAATCGAAGATGGATGACGCGAGATCTATTTTCAACTTGATTGCCGCTCATTTAGATATGCTGTACAACGGAAGTTGCCTTGCCTGCGATCCGAGTATAAGAGTATATTTTGATATTATTATATTGACATTATTATGATTATATAATCATTTCACTTGCATATTTCTCACGACATTTGTCTCAAGACAAACACATTTTCTATGCAGACAACTCGCACAAGACATTAAACACCGGAAAGATTGCGTGCTCCGATAATACAAGCCCTTCAAAGAATGCCTTTTTTTTTTTGAGGGAGCATAGCTAATTTAATCAACTCACTAGTTAAATCAACTTACCCTGACAGCCACTTTTTAAACTTTCCCTCCTACAAATCGAGAATATTTTACGGGTAGTCATTACTTTTGCGAAGGCCTCTAACGAACAAAATCAAAGCCAAGACGAATTGTTCGATATCGAACACACAATTACCGTCACACCATTTATGATTGTTGAACGCTTGTCTCTTCTGCGAATTAATCGCACGATAATCTGTTTGGAATTATTGGGCGTCGAACATGTAATTTCCAGGGGGGTTGATTATCAATGCATTCGCTCTTGTTTATGTGTATGAATTTAATCGTGCTATAAAATTATCGTCATCGTACTGTAAATGTTTTTCAATTATGGATTACCTGATTTTGTAACGCCAGGCATAGAAACATTTATAATACACGAGATCAAATGTCATAAATGTTATAATCTTTTTAACTTGTCAGTAATATTGTACATTAGTTATTAAGGAAATAATAAATATCTAAAGAGTAACATTATTGGTGGGAATATAAAATCGTGTAACAGTCCGAAACGACACAAGCACTGTTGTGTTGATAAATAATAACAATTCAAGCGACGTAGTCCTTTATTGTTTAACATTTGATTTCCACAGAGTAAGAATCTTGCATAAAGATTTGGTCTTATTTATTTAACGTAGATTATACATTGATATATTGCTTTTTATGTCGGATTTTGGGACATCTGAAAAATTGTTACAACGAAAGACTCATTCGGATCACCGAGGAACTCATGCATACCTTGATCCTAAATGCTTTGATGACAATGATAGTAAACGAGATGAGAAATCTGATATTTTTAGCCTTGGGATTATTCTATGGAAAATATCCAGCAGATAATATCTATGCGGGGAAATCAAAGATATTTTCGACATTCGGATTTATTATTATAGGCTGATGTAAGTAAACTGGGTGTCTAACTACTAGTTTATTCGTCAACGAGTTTCTGCGCATCAGTTCTTATTGGTCCCCACTATGCATGAATGACGTTACTATAGCTAAATAAGCAAAATAATGTGGTATGTAAACGCGATTATCAATACATATGAGCACGTTGGAAGTTGCCAAAAAACTTCTTGGCGATGCATACGAAACCACAAGACAACAAATTATAGACTACTTTATAGGCAGCCCTGCAAGTAACAACCGTTGTGTAGGGGATATAGGATGCGATTCTGGCGTTGGGGACATAGAGTAAGGGACAAGTAACAAAGTGGGGAGACACGTTGTGTGCAATGATGCTGTACACTCTTCTCCCTGGAAATGACTATTGTTTTATCAACAGCACCATCAGTGATTATGCTAGGCACAAAACGCACTCATGAAGCCTCGTTGTCTTTTCAGAATATCGTTTGCATAGGAGTGGAATGAAGATCCAATCAACCTTCTGCAAAGCCCGTCATCGTCAGGTAAAACAACCCACAACAGCGATGGCTTTGATCAATTTTGGATTACAGGTCAAACCTGTTTACACCGGCGCTGATTAAACCGGTTTCGGGTTTAACCAGCCGCCTCAAGACTACACCAAACTTTCATTAATTAGAAACTTTCTCTAGTTGAACAATTTTTTGAACCGGTCCTTAGCTAAACCGGCCAAGAATCGGCAAACCAGGTCCGCCGGTTTAAACAGGTTTGACCTGTAGTCAGATTGGATATACTGCACGGATGCTAAATCACGATTACCCAGTAAGTTATATGTGTCAGCTAAAAGTAATATATAGTACGTGACGTGTTTCATCATATCATGGAATTATAAGCAGGAACTCAAGTTCGTGATCCGACATATCGGCAAGTAACGTACAAATACCAATAGCAAGTTCAGGGTCAAACGTAACAAATTAAAGCATTGAATTTTTTATTTCTTTTTTTTATATATGCGAGCGAATATATTAATTTGCTTTAGGGAATAAACTTCCGGAACGTTGGCAAGCGCCCATTTATCCTTATCGACAGATGTTTAAAATGTTCTAGTTAAAATAATGATGCAAACTATATATAATAATATTTTTTGGTCATATAAGAATAGAATAGTCTATAACACGGGATACATAAATAGTCACGTATTTAATCGAACTTCTGGCACTATAATATTAGTAACTTAGAAAATGTCTTCGTTAACGATATCCCATTTTGCAGGACTAGCCCCATCTATTCGCTCTTTTCCGACCCTCTCTCTCTCCTTCCAATATTCGAAATTGAATTTCCAATATCCTTCGTTAGTATCTGGTTCAGTATCACGCTCAAACCATCGTGGCTTCCATTCAGGTAACTGCCCAAGTTCCCGCGCACGTCGTTTGCTCCGCTGCTTCTCTTCAAGACGTACTTTTTCAGTGCTGGCAACATCGTATTGATTAGTCTCAAGCCCTCGCTGATCAGGTCGCAAACGAGAATCAGTTGGAGCCAACCATGGCTTTAGCGAGTCCGGGAGGTCATTTAAAGTGATAGCAAAAGGTGTAAGATTAAAAGGCATCGGTTCTTCAGGTAGTGGTGTCCGTTTCCATAATAAAACTATTTTGCCACGATAATGAGTTGGTAGATTACTTGTAGGTGATATCCCATCGACCACATGTGCGGAAGCTGCGGCGGCATCACTACCAAGATCATCCTCACTTTGTGAAGACCAATTACCACTTGGCCTTGCAAGTAACCGTTCATTCCATCGTCCAGCTATTTCCCAGACCTCTTGTCCTTGTGAATTTTTTACATGTCCTCTGATCTCGAACGCATCTTTTCCTCGCCAGCCACGAGCTTTGAATGTCAACACACACACGTCTCCCGTAAGATGATTGGTGATTACCATATCTCCATAATGATCGATCCATGGTGTTCCGACAATTAAATTGTTCACGCAAGTAGTAACCTTTTTCCATGAATAGTGTTCCATAAAAGCAGCTGGATTGTCGCTCGCGTCTATTGGTGTTTGTTTAGCATCTGGCGGCATATATTCTTTAGGAACCTTTAGGCTTACATGCGATACTCCTTTCGGCATAATTTCGAATGACTTTCCCCAGAATTTTGATTTCACATCAACCTCTGCAAAAAATTCGTAATTTGGCGATTCGCAATAGCACGCACTTATGGGCTTTTTTCATAATTAAAGATAAAACAGTCAACAAGTTTTACATTGTTCAAAGGCAACAATCAGCGATAAAAAGACTCACCGGATGATGGCTGACTTGTTCAGACACGTATCGAAAAGCTTTGTCGGGTCGAACATATTCATAGGTCTCCCCCTAGAATCCCATCAGCAATTAGAAATAATGCACCAAGACTAGAGAGAATATACAGACAGCTTGTGATAGTCTAATTTACCAGCAAGGGATTAAATGGTTTAGCAATCCTTCCAACGGTGCTTGAATAATTGCTCATTGCAAATGCCGCAACATATAGAATTCTCTCAGTGCTGCCCTTCTGACTTGCTGCAATATCAAGAAGTTCACTATATTCCATATCTTCGGCCATTCTCTGTAGCATGGACGTGGGCTCGTTGAAGTACACCGGTAATGTAATTTTACTGAGATCCTTTCCTATAGAATTCTTCAAGATAGACCATAACGATACTTCTGGTCGTAGAGACTTCTGATCCAACGGAAGTCGTTCACGTATTTTTGGTGGATATCCTGCATATGATGGTGCTATGTAAGGCTGTAGTACGCCGGACTTGTCTGTTGTAAGCGGGGTTATTAGCGCACGGGCCACTTCTGCAAGCTCCTCATTTTCGGCATCCATCGCATCAAAAAATTCATCATCCGAATCATATCTCTCAGTCTCTCCGTATTGTATAACTTCGATAGACTCTAATACTTCGGTCATAACCAGATCCGACTGGCTACCCCTATCAGTTATGTTTGACATATCTGCATGTGGCGATATTGGAGATACTGATCTCCCAGAATATGTTGCACGCATTTGTCGCTTTTTTCTTTTTTGCTCTAATATATTATCTTGGATAACCTGTTCCATCTGGACTTGTTCGATCGTCAGTGCTCGCATACTTTCTTCCCAGAGCCTTTTGGCCTCTAATTCATTCCCAACCTTTCGCTGCCAATATGAATCTCGATCTTCGCTCATACGTATTACATCTTCAACAAAAATGTGCAACTCGTTAAGTGATTTTTCAAACGTTTCAACAACAATCTTATTGTCCAATTGTGATAGTTCGTTAGCGGACATGACATTTATTAATGACCGCGAAAGCTGTTTTTGCAGATCTATTTGTGCCCTCGCGGAACTAATGGACATTTGGTAATTCTCACCGTGTGGCAACTCGTCGGCTTCAATTGAATCGTCAGACGGCGATCTCGACCGCTCACGCTGAGATGAACTAGCATTCTCGGCTCGTTGTATGCTTCGACTTGAACGCGCACCATCATCTGCGACAGGGGAAATGCTTATTTCCTCGTTTAGACTCGGCCTTCTTGTATTATAACATTGCATAGATTGTTGCAAGGCCAAAATCCATTTCTTTGCTTCATTCGGGTGATTCGCACGCAGGTGATATCGTATCGAGCCTTTACCAATTATGTCGAAACGTTGTCTGTCGGAAGAATCAGGGTTTATATGTGCTATTTTCATACTAATAGAACCACGACACGAGTTTCCAGCGTCGTCTTGATTCTTGAAATACGATAGGATGCCTAATGAAAGAACAGTTTAGCGAGTGCTCCTTTTATATAGGGCCAGACATGGGAATGAAAATCAGGCGTTTAAGAAAACTTACCATCTTCTAGTACAAACCATCTTGTCTTATATCCACCAGCATAATTGGTCCACTTGTGCAGGTAACCTTTCAGCTTTGGCTGCTGGTTTGGTAAAGTTATAGTGATAATACTAGTTTGATTCGTAGCTGTAAGAGAATGATGGCGTGTTCAGCAGCGATTACACATTGTAGTATTCAGATTCGGATGCGACTAATAGCCTACCATCTTTTAAAATTGTTTTTATTCTATCATCTTTAGCGAGATCAAGAGCCAACTTTCCTTTCCTATCTCTTATCGACACGTCAGCCCCATGATCCAGACAGAATTCTATCATTTCCAGATCTTTCTTTCGAACAGCTTCATGCAACAGAGTGGCACCAGTGCTTGAATCCTGATGATTGATATCTATCAAGGCTGCAGCTCGTGGGTCATGGAATAGATTCTGTAAAGCCTTAAAATTATTCTGTCCAACGAATTGTCGAAATAGGGCAGTAACGTGCTCTATATACTGTTTTCGATCAACTGGCAACTCAGTATTAGTTGAGATATAAAAAAATAGCCATGCTTGAGATCGACGTATAATTCAAAATCTCACCTCGCAAGATTTCAGCTACTTCTGGCGTTTTAGCAACGTCGATTGGTTGTTTTGCATCATTGTTCAGTATTGTATCGTTGATGTTCTTCCGTTTGAGTAATACTTCAACAACGTCTGTTCGTCCTGCTTTCGCAGCATAATGTAACGCTGTATTACCATATTGATCGCGCTGATTGATATCGATTATACTAGAAAAGTTATTCAGAATGAAATTGATCGTGGCTGTTGTAGCACATTGAGTAGCGAGCGTAAGAGGTGACGTTTGGAATGTTGACGCGGTTTCCTCTTTGGTGGATAGAAGGGTAGATAATAATGCTGTGTCACCTGGCGACATGCAAAGACGTTAGATCTCTTGACTAAGGCGTAGAGAATGTATTCGTCTAGACGTACCAGCTCGCAAAGCCTCAAGTAATTTGTACGTTCTTATAGATTCTTCCAACGCTATTCAAATGTTGAATGAGTTAGATATAAAGTGAAAGGTAAAAATTCCAACAAGAGCGCTGAATACCATTATGTGAAGTAGGCTTTGTTGTAATATTGGGTGACGACACAGTTCTTCTTGGACTATCGGTCGCAGATAACGTAGCCATAAATGACTCCGGATTGTATTCTCTTGGCAGTCTTTAAGGATGATTTATAAATGGGACATACTAATACTGAAAATTGCGATACAGTGATTGGATGACCATCTCTTGAATAAATATTATTAATAATAGTAAATTGATCACTGGCTAAATTTAGAAACTTAACCGCAAACTTCCCGCCCCAAAATAAACAATAACATTTTCCTGATAGTAATAGTAATAGTACATGTTTGTTAATAGTGGCGATCGATAAGTTACTCCTATTGCAACCCCTATTGATGCAAATTTCCCCCACATGATTAAATGCAGGTGCCAGTTTTATACAAATCTGGTTTAGCATAAATCGATTATTCTTGTAAGTTCCAAGATACGGGATAATATACTATACTCCGGTTCTATAAAATAATGTAATTAGCGATTGGAATGTGAAATGATTGTTGACACTAGAACGCGACTGGATCATTAAAATCAGGTTTGAAGCATAGGCACAGCTAGGTAGAGAGAATGTATCTGTCGCTGGTACCAGTATCACTTGTATACTAATGAATGTCTTATGTCTATTTAGGTCATAGCGTCGAGCTGCAATTAATGGAAATTACGAGGATGTATTGTTATTATTGTGGCTATTGTTAATACAGTGTTTATTCATAGGAATCGAAGCTATTAATACATGGCAATGGTAGTACGACTACTTTACTTACCCTCCAAGGATTGTAAGAAGCGCACTATTGAGAACGTCCATCTCCCAAATGATAAAATGACTCGATAGTAGTAGTCTGAATCAGATTCATTAGATGACAGAGTGAAGTCTCCTCATTCGCGACTATTTGAATAAGTTAGTTAAATGAAAAAAGGACAATATCGTGGACTATCATATCTATCTATATGCTGTACACTATACACCATCCATCTCACGTTTAAGTATTTAAAGATACACCGAACCGCAAAAAAGCTTGTTTTCCCTTATTATGCGTATACAGATGGCAAGATTTTTCTTTCCAAACTGTATATATGCAGATGCGTACTTTAAATCCAAAACAAGCCTGGTACTAACTGGAGAGATGTTTCTTGATGACTTGTTTATTTCAGCAAACACCAAAAAGGATACAAACTACTAGTTCATGAAATAAACATGCTTATCATTTTTGAAAAATACGGTAAATCCATTGGTTGATGGCCAATCGAAAGTAAATTGTATATAAGCCCGACCTTGTCTTTCTGTCTCGTTTGAAACATGGCTTCTTGACATGGTTTTTGACGAGCATGCAGATGATTCCTCTACACTTCACTCATGCATTTTAGTTAATAGAGACTGGTGTGTGGTAGCTCTTCAATACTTGTGGGCCAGACCTTTCACCTTGTTGTATTCAAGTCCAAGGGGAAAACCAGCCTATTAGCGGACAACCTTATAACCACATTTATTGAATGTTTTACTGATGCCAATTCTCTCAAGAACCTCAAGAACGCGTTGCGACTGTGTAAAAAAGACAGCAAAAAGTTTCTGTTCAATTACAATCTTTACTTAAAAGAGATTCATTTTTCAGAGATTCTCAAATTGACCAGAAAGAGTACACTCGATTTGGATGGTCTGTATGTCAGGATTGTTCACTTGACAATTAAATATTGTCCCAATCTCAAAACTCTTTCTCTTGGACATTCTGTTACTTTGTTAATTCCTACAAAAAGCCTCCCCTGTTTGCAAACTTTGTTATTGTATTCAAATTTAAATAGTTACATTTTCTAGGGTAGCACATAATTTGGAATCCATTTCAGTTAAAGTTTACCATTGCAGGGATTGGGAATATAGCTTTGAACAAGAACCACATCATGGATTGCAAAAACTCATACAGCCTCAGCATCAACTAAAGACAATTACTAGAAATTATGTAATTGCCAAGATGAGGAGTCACAGTCAAATTCTCTGGAATCAATTATTTTGAAACACATCCACTTTGGTTCAGATGATTTGAACATTGAACTGTTTAAGTTTTATCAATTGACAAGTATACACATAAAGAACTGTTGGATATTTGGAGAAAGATCAATCTTTGAGGCTGACTTACCAAAGTTACAAAAACTTAAGTTTGAAAATACTGATTGGCAATCAAAAATGCCTGGATTCCATTACAAAATAAGTACCAGGACCAAATAATAACAGAATAGAATAAGAACTCATCCATTATAATTAGTCTTGAAGATAGTATTGTTGGTAATAACTAAGGATTACAGTATTTACTGTTTGCATATGACTTTGAGACAATCATTGATTTCAATCTTTCAATCTGCCATTCCAGATTCATTGGTAGAGACCTAGAACTTTCATACAATGTTGCTTTTTTCAGTATATTTTATTAATTTTGTTATACTGTTTCCCTTTCTGTTATATTCATTGCTCTCCATCAATGTCACAATTAAATAAGAACAAAGTTACTAAATTAGCTTCCAAAATGTTTTCACAGAAGACATAATATGCATATTAATATGCCAAAAATTTCACAAAGAACATTTATGATTACCCACCCAAAGAAACATGCCAGAAGGAGAATAAACCATGTTTACCTTTTGTGGTTTAATGAGTGATAAAAAATTTACTATATGTCATACATTTTTGGTACTGTAGTCCACCATTTTGTCCCAAGCTCAGCTACAGTGTGTAACAAAAGAAGATAATTACATGTTATTATTAACAGTTTCTCAGTAATATGTATGAAGGTGCAAATAAAAAATGTTACACTAAAGTTTTAAAATAGTAGCCTTATTACAAAATTTTAATAGTTAATTCTAATTCCCTTATGTCACCTGTTCAAATTTGACCGGGTAATAGTCTCAAAACTTAGCTCTGAAAGGTATATAATAGCTAAAATTTGCAGGCGGCTCTTCATGCTATCTATCGTTAAGGTATAAACTCTCGTTCACATATTGTGTTAAGCTGATTAATAAATACTTTCCTGTCTGGTCTGACACCAATACTACAGCGTCCGCTGGCATCCGTAAGCTGGCTAACTTCAGCCTCTTAAGCATTTTATAGACTCATAAGCAATAGGTACTTCCGTTCAGCTGCAACAACGCATAAGAATAGAAATTATACTGAAGTCTGAGTCTGAGTGGTACGGAGGTAAACGATCTAAAAGGCCCCCTATGATGAATCAAGTCTTTCTATAATAATAATAATGCACCACAATATTAAATACGCGAATAATATATCAGAAGTCACATAAGAAGTGGAGATCGATTTTCGGAAACAAAGATTATGTAATACCAAGAGTTACAATATTATATAGAACTAGGACTGTGAAATTTCTTCAAACTCACGACGTGAACAATTCCGCATATGGTAAGATTATGTGAAGTATCAAAATGTCAAAATTATGACATTGAATGGGGCATGCTGCAACAAAACCAGACAAAATGAACATTCTATTATGTAACATAAATGAGAGGCTGATTATGATGTGGCTGTAAAATTGACCAACGTGACTGATGACATTTTGAACTTGTTAATTTTAATGCTCACTTTATCATACCAGAATGTGAGGAATATAAACTATAACAGGATTAATATAGGATTACCTCTATATATAAAATATTAATATGAAACTAATTTACATCAAATCCACTATGGAACCCAAGAATTACAGCACTATTAGAAGCATTCTAAAAAAAGCTCAAGGAGAAAAAATTGCGCCTTATGTTTTTAAAATCAATAATACCCAAACTCTCCAGGAATATCTAGATAAAGAAAAAATTACTTATGAAACTTATCAAGAAGAACGAAAAATAAGGACCCATAAACGAACATTGAAGCCAACGCATGATGAACAAAGAAAGAAATAAAAGCTGGAAACATAAAGCAAATATCTGTTTCTTTATAATTTGCACGGTTTTTTATAGGCTGTTCAGTAAGAATGGCAATAAATTTGCTCCAAGCACTACAACTCTGATACAATTTATGAGTAGTAACCTTTTATCTGTTAGAAACAATGATAAATATGGAAAGTAATAAAAGCGGATCACAAAAATAAATCATTAGAAGGGCAGCCGGACCAAACTTTAGGAGACGATCGTAATTATGTTTAACTAGAGATGAGGGTGTAGCCTGCCCGCCGTTGGCGAATAGTTTTGCGATACGTAGAATAATCGGCTGCAAATGTTGGTTTTTTTTTTTTAAAAAAAAATTTTTTATAACAGTTCGGTTATTTTTATAGTTTTATTTGTTGCAAACGTTACAGAATTACATGTGCTCGACAAATCTGTTTATTTATCGATTATAAATTATTAATATTTTAGCAAATATTTATTGTAATTATTTATTATATTATATAGATAAAGAAAAATAGCGCAATAAATGTCGGATGAAATTGTTTTATATATTTGTTAGAATATTTCAACGATTCGGAAAATAACCGATTTAATAATTAATATGTACACGATATTTGTTAACGCGTGAATTTTGCGTTCTTTATTTGTTTACACCTACAATTGAACGCTAAAGGTGTTTTGTTAACGCATGATCTAGTGTCTTGAATATGCACGTCATTTGGTATGGGTAATGATATAATGTTTACGTATATTTATAATTAGACTTACACTTAATATTATAATTTAAGTTATAGGAAGAATAGCGCAGGAGATACTTTCCAAATTTGGCGATTACGTCACAATTTTTTAAAATTGACGCACAATATTAAAAATATTAAATGTACGTTAAATACGTTAAATAATAATAATAATGAATTTGCAATTTTGATGAAACCGAGAATTTATTATAAAACGGCATAACCTGATTCAATTTTGCTTTTAAAAAAAACTACAAATCTTTCCAACGTCATACCGAAACAAGTCGTTCTATAAAAAAGTAAATAACTGATCATCAAAAATGTTTCTTTCCACTATTGAATTCTTTTGTGGGCTATTGATCGACCTTGTCTTTGGTCCTTTGCTTTACTATAAAACGTATATTCAACTCGACAATATAAATCAAAAGCTCGAAATAATCATTCAAGCAGTCGAATCAAAGAAAAACAAAGTAAAATCTAAATCCAGTAAACCGCTCAGTGAGCCGCATTATTCGTTTGATATTGAAAGTTTGTGGAAAGATTTTAAAACTCTATTCGATAAGAAAGCTGAGTTAGACTCGGATTTTTCGTTTAATCAAGTGGCCACTCAAATCCGCGAGTTACGCGAGGGAAAAGGCGTTGCCGTCTCAACTTGAAAAACTTCTACCTGCGAAAAACAAACCCTCGAAAAACAACCGTCGAAGCAATTCAAGGATGGATAGATAAAGAAAGGAGGAGTGAAGAAGAAGAAGACATTAATAGTAATAAATAATATGTAGCATAGATTCACTAGTGCGACCAAAGTATTGGGGTACTCATTAATGGCTTTGGGTCCGAGTATTTCCTCCCATGCAATTGCTCTAGTGAATCTTCAAATATATCTACTTATTTTTAAAGAGATAATAAAGTCAAGATGACAAAATTATTGTATATATCTGATTACGTTAATCTTTGCAATGCATATTTAAATTCTTAAATAAAAAACAAAACTCGCAAATTGTGCCAACTTAATAAAAACAAGGTCCTCATTGTGCTGTCATATAGACTACAAATCACAAGATAACGCCTGTTTACGGAGAACTAAACTGGCCTTACTCCAAGTTTTATTTTTTACAATATTCATTGCGCTTAGAGTGTTTATTCGAAATGTTATAATATCGGTATACGATTATTACAAATTTCTGCGCATTGATTATCATTGGTCACATTATGCATGCAGGGGAACAATAGTTACATTGTGAAAGGTCTAGAAAGTTCCTAATAATACGTCATTGATTAAGCCACTGATCAGTGTATATTAATTAGATCACATCGCGCAGCACACGTTCACTATTTTCGCCTACACAATAAACATGACCACGCTGAAGGAAAAGCTGGAGGAAATAGAAGCCGCGAAGGAGCTCCTTGGTGATGCATACGAAGCGACTAGGCAGCGAGTCATAGACTCCTTCGTGGGCACCACAGGTAACGACTTTGTGACTCAGGCGTTGTGTACGTAGGGTAGAGTAGACGTAGTAGTATGGGTCCTCTTCATGTGTTGTTATTGCTTTACATTAATTGACTAGTCTATGATCTTTTCCCCTTTTCCTTCCGTCAATGAATAGAAGCTAGTGGTAGTGGTAAGTACTTGATGTAACGTGAGCTCATAATCGAAACAGAGGCGAGTGGTTTTGTTTCGCCTTAGAGTAGCAATACGGTTCTTCTTAAATTATGAAGATGTACTAAGCTAGAGTTGACTTTTCCGTACTGTGGATTGTTTTATTACTTCCTAAATATTCTTATATTATATTTAGAACTAAAACGTCAAGCGGAAGACTATACGTACAGCGCGGCTCTGAAAAAGGCTAAGCGTATTACAGACTTACCACCACCCTCAAGCTTTTGCAAAGCACGCAAATGGGAAAAGAGTCAGGAAAACGATCCAATCATTTTCAATCACAGACCTTACAGTGCAGACATTCCTGTCACACTGTACCATGAAGTTTTTGCTCACTTTCAGGAAAATTGCACTAGCTGTCTTATTTCAAAAGATGATTGTAATTCTGTTATCGAACTCACTATGAAAATGACAGAGGCTTTCAAATTAGAGGATGATAGACGGAATCAGTTTTCGGAGTGGGCGTCTGATTATTTCGAGCTTGACGTTACAAAATTGGCACTCCCAGGACCTCGTCAGGAAGCTGATCTTTGGGCAGGTTTCTCAAGTGGTAAAAATACTTTCAGTCTCTTAATTGGAGAAATGAAAAATGAAATTGGTGAAGGGAGCGGATGTCCATATATACAGGCTTGTGCCTCATATGCCAAACAAATTGGTACCAATGCAAACAGTACAATACAAAATGGTCTCAATCCAGCTTTTATTATTTACATAGCTGGCCCATACCTTGGTGTTGCGGGAGCAGTTTTTGGCAATGATTTTACAATGGAGCCTCTCACTTCTATGTTGCCTCTTCTATATTTAAAGAATGCTCCAGAAATGATGATGGTTATTGTCCGCACTTTAGTGGCATTAAAACTTGCTCTAAAAGAATTGGTAGATTATTATTCTACCCCTCAAGTAATACCAGATATCAGTGATCTTAATCTTCAACGGTCAGCTGCCTTTCCTTATCCTTGCTCATTCAAGACATTTGATAACAGGAATGTTGAGTTTATTTACAGCAATCAACTGTCTGAGGGCAAATTGCTTTTTATAGTGCAAGGTCAAAATGAAGAGTTCAAAGATAAATTGATGATAGTGAAGTTTACCAGAAAATATTGTGAGGATGCTCACCGATATTGTGCAGAAAAGGGAATAGCTCCTGAGTGCTTTGCATTCAATAACCTTCCTGGGGGTTGGAATATTGTTGTAATGGAATACTTAGCTGAATATCAAAGTCTTTATTACATTCTAAAAAATGACAGAAAAAACCAGAAGAAATTAGTGCAGAAAGCCAAGGCTGCTGCAAGACTGATGCACAAGGGAGGTTATGTGCATGGTGATTTTCGTACTTCTAATATTATGGTTTCAAATGACATGGAAGACATGAAAATTGTTGACTTTGATTGGAGTGGGCGGGTAGGTGAGGCTTTATACCCTTATTTTATGAGCCAAGATGTGCCATGGCACAAGGATGTTGATTGTGGTAAACCGATCATAGTGGAGCATGACTTGGATCTTTTAAAGAGGTCCATGGAATTTGAACCTTTCTAAAGACAATTTTAACAGTTGAATCACAGTAGATAATGTATTTGATATCTTACATAATAAATAAACCAATTATCTGTTACTTTTGTGAATGAAACTGGATGATTTACTTATTACTTATTATCAGCACTATAGCATAAGTATCAATAGTTAAATCAACATGCAGACAAAATTTTGAGACTTAAAACACATACCCGTTTCAAAACTATTACGAATGATAAAATTATATATAGGAGTACCTGTATATGAAAAATTCTAATTATAACGGTTCAACTGAATATGACAAGGCAATACATTTTTTGGAGATGGGTTGTAATTGTGGTTGTTCTCAAAAGATTCCAAGAGAAAAGTTTGCTGAATTACGTGAAGCGTTTCAAGCTCTCTCTAATTCCGAACAAGATATATTTTTAATGGCCCAGCTGAAAGCAATGAATGGCGGAGAAATAACTGCCAGTCGACGTCTTAAAAAGAAAACGCGTACCAATAAGAGAACGTTTTATTACTGAGATCGCAATACGCCACTTTGTCAGAAAACGTATATGTTAGGAATTGGTCGCACTCACTTCGAAAACGTCAGAAATCACCTAGCGACGAATGGTATAATACCGCGTGTTCATGGTAACATACCATTACTCCACCATGCTTAACAGTTATTTTTCTTGGAACAAAGTAGAACGAGATTCATTTGTCCATTCCTTGTGTTCTCGGCACCACCGCAATCGATCTTGTCTGTCGACGATTGATTGGATCAAACAATAATTTCAAGGTGACGCTTATCTCTGCTTGTTTAAGACTGGTGGTCTTCCATCCATATTCACTAACAAGTACAATAAGACACTGGTATAAATATTTGTTGAGAAGTGTATATTCACAAAAATATACAAGATGTTAGATAGTAAAAATTATGAATTTACCTAGAACCGACTTTCTCTTATAAAATTAGGTTATACAAGTCGAATATTTAAAAAATCGTTAAAAAGTAATCCACATATAACCCTTACTCCTATGCGAATACTGACATGCAAAGTTTGCAGTGAAATTAATAATAAAATTTTTATACGTTCTAAAAATTTAAAATTATAAATTTGAGTCTCAAGATCTCAACAGTTGAGTGTTGAGAAAAACTGGGCCACACCCGAATTTATCCGAAAGCGCAAAAAAACTTTAACCAAAAATCTTGAAAATTTTATTTTATTTGTCTGTGCCTTTAATATTATAAACTCATCTACCAATTTTCTCTAACTTAGCTTTAACTAGATGTTCTTACAGTAATCCATTTCGAAAATGTTGGCACGTGTCGCATAAATCCGTTCTTGGACTCATAATTTGAATATAAGGTGTTAATTGGTGCCATAACTTGCGAAACGCATATCATATTGTTTTCGAGACCTGCAATAAAATCACGATAGACTGACTTGTAACTTGTTTCAGCTGGCAATAATGTAAGCAATTGAGTAATGCGATTGACATTTCTATCAGGACTTGGTAATCCATGAATTTCAGCATAGTTTTCGAGAAAATTCTTCAAGCGTTATATCAATGGTTATTTTGGTTTTCCATCGCGGCATTCGTTTTATGGGGTTGCTTTACTTAGGACTGCTTAGGAGTATTGATAAGACTAGAACATTTGGTACCATTTATGGAGATGCTCCAATTCGCAAAAAAGCAAAATGACAATTGAAAATTCAGAGATTAATGGCTGAAACGCCCTCAAGAAGAGTGGGAGAAAATCCCAACTAGTATTTAAAACCTTATTTTAAGTATGGAAAAATAGTTATAAAAGCTAAATTTCAATTATTAGCATATATGCAGTGACACCTCTATAAGTGCACCCAAGCGAATTGTAAATTCCATGATTAATTAAGACGGCACATATTAATATTAATATCACGTGAGAAAGGGCTGGCGGTTAAGTAAAAAAAAAATTGTAGATCTCGTTTAAAGGGAAGAATCATGCCGGCCCTTCAATTGTGTGAAGAATATTTCAATTGAGTATATTAATAGACGGAATCTTCTTGAATGTCAGTATAAAGAAGGCATAAGTGGAAGATTTCGGGCAACGATATTCTTAAGGAAACTTGGTGTCGAAGATGCAGTATACTAGGTCGAAAACAGTTATACCAGACAAAAAATCTATCCCGGTACAAGACGCGATCAAGAAGTACAAGAACGAGGTGGTAAGTGCCTTTCTGCAAAAATTGTTAAAAAATATGGGCGGATGGTCTACAAGAATATATAAATTTCTGTGTTCCGATGGATGTGTAATAAGGGGTCATGTATTGCTTAAATAAACATGACGTCATAACTAAAATCAACAATGAATAACATATTAATACAAAGATTTAAAAAGAAGTTGATGCGTGATCAGCTCAAAAAAGAACTTTGCGAAATCAATTGTTTTAAGATATGTCTGGTATTACACGTACGTATGAGAATCATCTTCGAGAGTTTGGTCTTATTGAATAAACTCAGAAATTTTATTTTATTTTTGTGCATAGCATAGATAATAAAGAAAGGGAAATAAAGATCGCAAATTATACCTTATTATTAGATACTCCATAACACACAGGCGAAACTGTTAGGTTACAACAGTTAGTTAGTTGCATTACAGTCAACTCTGCTTATACCGAACAGGTTGGCATAGTTCTCGTCCTTCCTCGCGATAGTTAGGTTCCGGAACCGGTATATGGAAAGTTTATAAGAGACTCCGGTATAAACAAAGAATTTTCATATGAAACGAACGCTGTCCGTGAGATTTCGGTATATATATTTCCGGTATAAGCAGAGTGACTGTAGTATTGCCCAGTCATTTATTTATGGGAGGGCTGTTACATGATACAAAATTTTTAAATTGGAGATATAAGTCGTAACATATTTAGGGGGCGTGAAAATTTTCTCGTGAAAAATAAGAGTGGAGATGGGACGCGTGTAATTATAAGCACTTCACAAATGAATTTAGCATTCCTCTTCACGTATACGTAGACCGATCTGATATTCTCATTAATATCAGGTGACCTAATTAAGGAAATAAAGCAAGAGGTCTTTATTAGGCACACATGGAGTTTTGCGTTCTTTATTTGTCAACATCTAGACATGGGTAACAAGGATTAAATAAAGCAAAAGAATAAAATCTTCGAACGATGCGACTAACTTCAAAGTGTTAGAACTTAACAAGGTGCTAAGTATAATAATATGTATTTTTTTTCCCTGAAGTACTATTATCTTAACGATAGCCCTTGGGCATCTTATCAATTTCACCAAGGTGGTTTTCACGTAAAATTTGCCATCGATTATATATATATACGCTGGAAGCAAAATAAACTTGTCAGAAAAACCACCCCAGACAAAAATTTTCCTTCGGTTTTTTCGGCATACGAGAATTGGACGTTTACCATTGTACCAGTCTTCGTCAGTAAACAGATAGTGTGATAATAAAGACCCACAATCTCAATAAATAGTGTGTTTTTCCAATTGTCGTTAAGGTGTCGCTTGCTTCTACATTTCTTTTTTAATTTCTGTTTCGCGGGTCTTTGCTAATATCCATATGCAGGGTAATAGTTAACACCGTCTTTCGCATTTTTGATTTTATATACAGGGGTTTGCAAAAAAATCGACAAAATTCCATTGTCATTTATTTGTGTGTCTAAAATAAATCAATACCATGTAGAATGTGTTGAAACTGTTATCTCCCATTTTGTTTACACTTTAGCATTGCTTGTTAACCTTTTGATAGACTTTAAAGCATACTCATTTCTTGAAAAATATGCTCCTGAAATTATATACTAATTTACTAATAGTTCAGAACTTTAAACTTTGTTAAATCTTTGGGCCATTGTTAAAAAACATGTGAGAAAATGCATACATAAAATTTATGACGAAAAAATGGAGTTCTATTCCAGAAACTCACTCTAATTAGTTTGGTAGAATCAATAAAGAGACCGTGTGATCTAGTGCTAGCGATCAAATTTCCCAATAACAATGCATAAATCAAACCTGCTTTCGAATTATATATCATGCGACATTTGAAATACTGGCTGTGCAGAAATGAGCAAGTTAATTTGTCCAATTTTTTTTTGCAACCCCTGTATAACTTTGTCATATTTTACTAACTGAATGAAGGTATCCGTTCTGTGCCTGATCTAGCAAGTAATCAGTCTCAACTGTACAATAACGGCCAATATAGCGAAATCTATATATCATTACGTTCTCTTGCCTCAACCATGATAAATATCGACGTGTCTTATCTATCGTACAATTGGCAGACATTTAGAGTCTCTAGGTTATAAAAAGCCTTGGCTTTTAACCACGCCAATGCTCATAAGCGAAATCGTGTCGAATGGGTCAAGCATTAACAAAAAAGTTTATTGATCTCTAAAGAAATTTTTATTCCAAATAATATTATCTCAACTAGTCTTCGCGTATATTATGCCTCAGCAAAGAACTTCACTATCGTATTTCCCTCCTCCTTGAAATTTTTCTTGAACTCATTGCTTTTTAAGAATGGTTCAATTGTATGGATATCCAGATTCTTTGCCTAAAAAAGTTACAATAATAAGTTATCACAATAGACAAATAGAACGGTGATCACCAAAGATACACACCCGATTCTGTAATTCAGTTTTGTTTATCACAACTCTATTTGGTGCGTCAGCCGGTCTCTCTGCTCTCACTAGCTTTACTTTTTCTCGCACTATCGTGTTTAATACATGCAACAGTATTTCATGGTAATTACGAGTTCTGTTGATGTATTTCGCAAAAGTCTGTCAGAAAGCAAGCATTATTAGTGTAAGAAACCTTCCCATTAACAAGAAGTGCATTTAGTACAATTCTTACCCGCCGTAACCTACTCGCCACTGAATATTTTTGAGAAGCAAAAAAGCTCTGTAGCACAACGTCTATCGCGACGTCCACATCAGAAGAGTTCGTATGGGTGCGAAGGTGCATTCTGAGGAACGAACGGTTTTAATAAGCAGAACGTTTATAATTCGAAAGTGTTGATGCATTATAGGAGCACAAGGTTACCTTGCATTGGCTTCGGTTAAGCGGAGCATAGACTCCAAATGACGCACTGTAATCGGTATGCTATCGCCAGCCTGTCCAAAAACAACATTAGCGAGAATTCCTACCAGGCAAAAGATTTGTCGCTGTGAAGTTTTACCTCGCGGCGCAAGTCCGAATATAGCTGAGATAGTTTGTCCTGGTCAAGCTGGTGTAGTTTAGGTTCTATTTCTTTCGCATACATAAGATACTTACGCAAAATCTCTTGATCTATGAGCTAAATTTGAATGGATTCAGTTTGTGCATATTAACACTAATAATCTCATTGTAGAAACGTGACACTCACATCCGTCGACTGTAAGAGAGCCTGTTCTTCAGAATTCTGACAATCAGGGTGACTTTGCATATGACTGTTTACGACGAATTTGGCCAAAGTCTCGTCTGTGGTCGGATCAATAATATCCTTGACCACACACATTACATCAAAACGAGACAAAATAGGTTCTGTGAGATCCACGTTTTGTGAAAAGGGGACAGATGTATTGTATCGGCCTCTGACAGGATTTGCTGCAGCAATAACTGCACACCGAGCTTGAAGTGATGTCACTATTCCGGCTTTCGAAATCGATATGCTCTGCTGTTCCATTGCTTCATGAATACTAGTCCTGTTATATATGAATAATTAGTGACATCGCCCATTAATGTATACATATTACTATGTATTATTTACCTGTCAGCATCATTCATTTTGTCAAATTCATCAATCAGACATACGCCCTTGTCTGCTAATACAAGAGCACCGCCTTCTAGCGTCCATTCTCTGGTAACAGGGTCTTTTCGCACAGAAGCAGTGAGGCCGACAGCGGACGCACCCTGTCCTGTGGTGTAGACAACCCGGTGTGCAGTCTTTTCAACATATTTCAAAAACTGGGACTTGGCAGTTCCTGGATCGCCCAATAACAGAACATTAATGTCACCTCGTAACCGATGCTTCCCTCCAACGTTTTTTGGGACACCGCCGAATAATGACAAGGCAATGGCTCTTTTTATATCTTCATGTCCGTAAATTGACGGTGCTATACTGTTTATTATCTACTTGTTGATTATCGAGAATTTATAAGAGATTTTAGTCCACAACAGTTATAAAAATGTGCTGTTACCATGACAGACCTTGCTCCCTATATTTTCATCTTTCTTTAGAGCCTCAAGCTTTTGTTTATCCTCTTCAGATAATCGAAAGTTTGAAAACAAATCATCCTTTTTGCTTATATAGTTAGCTTCGATAATAGTCGCAAATGTTGGAAATCCACTTTTTACGTTCAGTACTGCATCAAAATTATTACGATAAATGCCCGTAACTTCCTTATTTACGTTATTCAGATAAAGTAGGTAAGAAAAATATTCCAAACAGCAATAAAAATAAAAGCGATTACAATTTCTTACAATCTCTTCTCCTGGCTTGACTGAATCAATCAAATCCCACAATAAAATGACTTCACGATGGCGCGGTAACCGTCCGGGAGGGACGCTCCCTGGAGTCTCCTGAAGAGTAATTTTTTGATAATTCCGGTAATACGTCTATAGACAAATAGAGGAAATATCATTATGGATGAGGCTAAAAGGTATGAATCTAATGGTCGATATTTGCTTACTTGCTCAGCGTTTAATAAAAATGGCCCGCGTGATTCACAGTGGACACAATGACTAATCTTTAATTCGTTTTGAATGTCTTGGTAGAATGGTCCCATGACGTTTCCGCATTTGGCGCAGTTGAATTTAACGTATTTCAATTGCGGAAACACTCCAGTTCGCCTCGTCACAACACCCGAGACCCGTACTAATGTATTTACGTGTGTTCGCCTAGGTATGCCGTTAATATCTCGTATGATGCAGTATAATCACAGCACAATCTATTAAAAGATATACCTGAGGTCTCTCAGAGTGTGGAACGTGGGTAAGTCGACTATGCGTACATGCGTTTCCCGATGAATCTCCCCATAATTAGGGTAATATCGCAGAGCAACTTTAAATGCGACTTCATCAAATATCTTTAACATTTCCGCGGGTGCTTTTGCAAGAAATGTGGCTAATATCGGTTCAGCATCTGATAAATGTTTGTAGCTTACTTCCAAAGACTCGATTTGTTCTGTAATAAGTTCAAATAAGTACCATCGAGAAATAATGTTTAAAATTTTCAAATACGTTTACAACTCTTACCTTCGCAAAGTGTTTTAACACGAGCTCCATACACAGGATTACCATTAAAATCCTTGTAACTGGCCAGGAAGGACCTGAACTTTGTCTTAATTGCCTTACGTGGACCCTCAGACGTAACCCACTCATTAATTGATGATGTTTTTATATCATTCAAATTAACTGGATCGATTTCCTGCATAAAATTTTATTGAATATGTCTGCTACTGACCAACGAATATAGTTTACATATAGACACGTACCACTTCGGCAATTTCCAAATCCATGTCGTCAACATCATCGAAAAATCGACCTCGAGCTCTAAAGGCATCATACCGCCTGTCCTCTGTAAACATTCATATGCATTGGATAAAACGTTCATTTCATGGCGACACGATTATGTATCACACGGCTTTGTTTACAACGTTATTGTTAATCAGAACTGAGTTCACATACCATCGTCATCAAAAGCAGCAGGAAGCCGTCCCTCTTCTATATCTCTTCGGTACATAGTTCTCTCAGCCATCCTACGCGTTTCTGGATCCATAGAGTCATATACTTGATCGTCCACATGCTCACTCTCATAACGATCTTGCCGACGATTTTCTCGGTAGTCTCTGAATAAGTTGGTGCGAGATTAGCCTTGACCAAATACATGCGGTGTAGTACATGCCTCCTCCCCCGTCCCAGTTCAGATGAAAGTTTTTGCAGACTTACGCTTCCATATCCGACCCGAACAAATCCTCTCCTTGATCGTCTTCGCTTTCGATTGAATCAATATCATCCTCGATAACATTGTCCTCTACAGCGGAAGCATTACTATCAGACAGTGGGCTGCCAATAGGACTAAATGGTAGCACTGAACCCGAAGGAACAGGACTGTTCGTTGGGCTAGCGTCTCTTCTGCGTTTGCGGTCAGTCTATACAAAGTTCACATCAAATGAGCCAGTTTTATATACGATACTAGCGAAGAATGAAAAACTTCCTGCTGACACGTCTTCGCGACCTACCATAATGCAATAAAGAAGTTTCAAGACGCGACATATCTATGTCCCGCGTCAGAATTAAATCTGCCGATTGTACGACAATAGATGTTCATCAATCGAATACGAGACATTCAGGACTGTAACATACTATGAATCTCACCAAAGTCACTCACATTGTTCAGAAACGTGTTCCGCTTATCAAGTTTCTCGGTCCGAGGAGAAAATTAGGTGATTATGTTTAATTGATTTATTGCTAATTGTTATTGTCGTTAAATTGAATTAAATATAAGACATGATTATAGATGGTGGGCTCTACTAAATAGTTAGTTGACGTATAGTACAGACAGCGGATCCCACGCCTCAACTTCATCCGTTAGCGCCCAAGGGAGCTACATTACCCGGCGGTTCATATAAGAATCATCAGGAGCAGCATATCCACTTTATGAATTATGACGAACTGCCCGACAAGTACAGAAGAACAGAATTAACGTCTGATGAAATAGAAGCTATTGAGGCAAGTTTTTGGTATTCATTTGCCAGAAATGGCACTGGGGCATCAGCACTATAGGTCTTACATACATGTCAATTCTGTAGCTTGGTGGCGCTGACACGGTAGTCCGATAAGACAACCATGGTCCTAAACCTCTATTGCCTGACAAACCACATGATTAATGTCAATATTTAGCAAAAACTTATTATATATGATCTTGGACAGATAGATTGCTCCAATCTTCACTGATAACTTACATATCGATGTAATGGCAGCTATAGGATGAAGTGACAATCTCCTCTCTAGCAATCATGCAGCGTTTGACATAATAATAAATGAGAATTCAATGAAGATTAAAGAATGTAACATTGCTTATTCGAAAGCAAGCTTACAAATCGAATAATGTTGAAATCATAAAACTTGTTTCTAGTGAACAAGGATAATAGAAACTATATTCATACTCTTGTTTTTTTACTTTGAGCCCCGTCTACACTTGCAACCTCCTCGCCATTCAGCTCCATCTTGCGTTTCTTCTCATTCTCTCCCTCTATTAATTCTTGTGGTATAATCACTGAGTTTTCCTCCTGCACTATAGTTTCCTTGGTACTGGTCTCGGACTGAGAGCTATTAGTATCTACGGCCTTCCGTTTAATTAGAGAAGAAATATCATTGACAGTGCTAGTCGCTGATGTTGCTGTCGTTGAAGTTGATGCTTGTCCGGAACCAGAGGCAGATTCCGAGGCTGTCGTTGCATTCGAAGCGGTCGTAAGCCGTATAAGTTCATCTAAAACAGAACTGTGTTGCATATCTCGCACAAGCTTGGCGCTTTTAAGCTCCTCAACCTTTACGTGAAGAATCATAAGTAGATATACGTGGGACTGAGCCTGCAAGTGCGAAATTACGATACTTACTTTTGTTTCCATATCAATTAACAGTTCATTCAGTTCACCTATCTCTTTATCTATAGCGTCAGTGTCGTTATCTGCCGTCGCCACACCTTTCCCTTTGACGTCTTGCTGCGCATTAAGAATAGTAAGCTTTTCATACAGACTCCTCTTACGCTGCTCCAATACCTGAATCGCTTCTTGAACGTGAGACACTGCGTTGTCCCTCTCGCTGGTACTATACTCCATTGCGAGTGCCAATTTGTAATGCGTATTAAGGGAGTCAAGGATTGTCAAATTTGTTTATATATATAAATAAAGACAACATAAACCACCAAGGATATACTTCCGCAAGTTGTCGGTCATCTGCAGGAAGTCGGCGAACCTTTATGTTAAGAGCCTCCCGGAAATCATTTACAGCTTGGTCAAACGCCTCTGATTAATATTGTAGATAATTTGTTAACTAGTCATTCGCGAAACAGATCATACTAAAATGCGAATTGTCAATTACCGTTTTCCAGGGACACGTCGCCTAATAAAATGTATATCTCTCCAAGTTTGATTTCCGCATCATCACCCTCAATTTTTGAGTAGATTATCCTTGCGATATCAAGAACTTCCCATGCAACCGACAGGTCGTCGTCATTCTGACTATTATCAGTTGCGCCGCCTGTTTCTGCTAAATCGCCGTCAACCCCTTCTTCCTCTTCTTCCTCTTCTTCATCTTCTTCGAAGTCGCATGCAAAATCAGGTTCTCCCTCAAAAAAAAAACTCTGGTTATTTACCGACGGTTGTTCCTCTATCGATGCAATAGGTATCTCAGTAAATTAAGTTGATTTTGAAACCAATAAAGCAGTCATTAGTGAACCCGAAAACCCAAATTCACCACATTTAGTTACCTGATACAGCACTGGTCTTCTCAAGTACTCTATTGTCTAATACACTATTCTGTGCTATAAAGTTCTCCAACAAAGCTCGTCCATAAAGAATGAGTACATCGGCATACTCTCGCGAATTTTGACCACTGCTCACACCTCTAAAGGTCGTTTAATAAACAAATTGAAGATTAAGCCCAAAGTCGCTTCTAACCTGTACATGTGCCAACGACCAGTGTCCCTGACAAGAATGTGGCCGCGATTGCTGTGTGTAGAACGAAGAGTCAACAAAGTATTTCTTACATCAACTGAGAGGCTTCGCCAAGTTTCTGTACGGCCGTCTCGTACTCGTGCAAAGCAAACGCCTTCGTGCCCTCATCGACCAGTGCTTCGGCGTTTTTTGGTTCAACTCTGCCTGACTTTTCGGCTTCGTTCGTATGAAGCACAGTTTTGTTTGTGGCCGTAGGGTCTTCCTGACTAGCTTTTGCGGAAGTTGACAAGGCAACGCTTGTCGAAGCAGAAGACGCAGAACTATCACCCATTAAAAATAGGAAATATCTTGATTGAATAGTTTGGTAATAAAAAGCCTAATTTATATGAATAAAACCTATTATCGAAAAATTATGTTTGTGTATATATATATCAGTGTTCTAACGTGTAGGCTTTAAAAGCAACGCGACGAGTATCAAATGCTGTTTTGAGACCAGAGGTAACGATAAACATACTTCACACCTATACCATATCGACATAAATAGGCAATGTCGAATTATTCAGCTAGTCATTCATAACGCAAGCAAATCAGGATAACCAGAAGCCCTTTTCGCCAAGGGAACAAAAGCGTTACCCGACGCGGGACTCGAACCCGCAATCCCCAGATTTCAACTATAATTAGAAGTCTGGTGCGTTATCCGATTACGCCAGCCGGGCACGACACACTTGACAGGTTTCATAAAATCAATTTATAAATTTTAAAAAATTTTGCACACTTCCCAATATTATTTCCTATATTAATATGAAACAGTTCTACCAGTGACAGTCACAGAAGTTTTTACTGAATTTAAGAATTACACATTGTTTGCTGCTTAGTTAGATTTACTGTGAAAAACGTAATAGTAAAATTAATCAGTTTATTGCCCACATTTCCATTATATTATAATTACAAAGTCAGAGCAATAGTGTATTCCACTATTAATGAACAAAATCCACAACAAATTATTATTATTATGGGAAGTCGATTCGATAATGCAAATATTCAGATTCCCCCCCCATTAACATCTGTGCAATGTTGCCTAATTTTCAACACCTTAAACCTTTTTTCCTTCAGTTCTTTCTTGATTCGAAGAATATATACATGGAAGATTGGAAGGAAGTGTTACCTGTTACTTCTGAAAATATTCCGTTACAATTGCTGACTTATGTGGTGCATAGTGAAGTATGCCGATTTTTTTCCATAATGTTCGAACAGTATACTATTTGCATAAAGTTTTATGGTATCTAACAAAGTTGCTTTAGAAGACATTCAAATATACACAATTATTTGTAGCAGAATGACGACATAAAAGTAAACAGCTATTCGCTTCAGAATTAACAGATCCTTCAACACAAACGAGAATGGATATTCAGTTAGAATAATAATTCTTACTGTCCAACGATTTGCCATCTATATTTATTTTTATCATCATTTATTTATTCTACATTACTATTACAGCATTATATAATGAAGTTTTTACCAAAATTATTCACGTGGCGACCGTTTCGTTCTTCACAATAAGACTGTTATAACGTTATCTATGATGTTATCCGCCAACAAAAAAGTTTTTCTGATGTGTTCATAATAATATAAACAGAAGCCCTAAAGTCTCAACAATGTCTGGATAACAATTAATTGAAATAGCATTGTTTGTCCAAAGTCAGAGATTATTTCCTCGTTTGCTTCGGCTAAAAACTTATTGGACAGATGTATTTCTATATCTTAATGACGAGAGCAAGATATAATACGTGTAATTTCAAATCTCTCCTATTTTTCATAAAAATACCTTCTTTTTAATGCTTCTACATGTATTTTGAATTTATTAGAACATTAAGCCAGATTTTTCCTTTGTTATTAGTATGTCTTGTATGATGTAGAATATAGAGCTTTGTAGTGTCCTCTCGTTGCTTCTAAAAGAGCAAGGAGTCCTTGACTACATACAGGGTATTATCTAATACAAATGGGAGAGCTGAATGACACGTGATTCGTAGAACGGAGCGTAAGCGCCTCCTACTACAAGGTAATTACCGATCATTTTTTAACATAAGAGAAATAGGCGTATTTTAGCATTTTCAATAATTTTCGATAATTTTTTATAATTATAAAAAGGATGGAACACATAACTGTAGAATATTATCGTGCTGGTACTCCTTATTTATCACCAGAAGCTATTGAGGAAATCATTCAATCTCGAGGGACGGTTAAAAATGCATGCAGGGAAATGGCTTATAAATATAGTACTTCAACTCGTAGAATATATGAAATTTGGAAAAGACATGCTGAAGGAATACCCTTGCGCAAACAGCAACTAATACATAGTGTTGTTTCTTCTGAAATAATGTCTGAAAATAATACTTCGGATAGGAAGTCAAAGAAAAGAAAATCAGGATCCGATCAGGATCCGGTTCTAGATCTGTTCGAGTATCTGATTCAGTCAATAATATTATTAGGCCGGGGGCTAGCTTTTCAGCTAATAAGGTTGGTATAACTGATATTCCGATAAAAAAAGTAGATGAAATGGATGACTTACAAGTTAAGCTTGCACAAAATCGTAAAGAAAGGGAAGAAGCTAAACGTGAGACGAAAAGGGTCTTAGATTCCAACTAATCTATTTTTGTTTTTTCTAAAGTAGTTTGCAATCTACATACCGTTTCAATATCAGATTTGTTTCTATAAGCCCGTAGTTTTTTATTAAGCTCGATTAATTCAGTATTGGATTCGAGTACCTCATATAGCGATTTTTCTAACTCCTCATAACTCATGCGTTTTTTTTTAAAGTCGAATTGTCAGAATCTAGGAGCGGAGCTTGGGGTTGATAGTAGCACAAGATATCACTGATCACGTGATAAACTAAAACTACGAGAGGGTAAAATTTGTATTCATGTCATGAAAGTTGAAACGTTTGCCTTGATATGTAAATCTGTCGACTGCCGCAGAAAATGCGAAACGATTTACGGAGTCGATAGTCATGATTGAGAGAAACACTAAAACCATATGATCACAGCTACCATCCAAATATACACAGATTTATTCATCGATATCTGTGTTTCGAAGACGGGAGCCGAAGCAACGGAAGTAAGGAGCAAAAGGGTAAGTAAGAAGGATTTTGAGAGACGTTAAGCAACTAGAGAAATAGAGATTCAACTAAGATATTACCAATGTGATTAATTCCAACGAATAACAGGGATAGCAGGATAATGTGTCTGATTTGTTGCACATGCCTCTTATACGTGTACTAACCAGGATGTATGCTTGTGAGCATAAGTGCATGAGTTAGTCTAATAACAATGACCAAAATAAATGTTTATAATGTTAAATATTAGGTAAGAAAGATCCGGGTTCCCCATGTGGTATCTGCTGGACAGGTTTTGGTTGGTAAGTATAATTTACTATTGAGTAGTAGATGAGAGAGCTAAATGCAACTACAAAATACAATGATGGATGAGATCACAGTACGAATTTCTTCACTTTCTGAGAATTATTCGCATTCCTATGCATGATGACATTAGGACACGTCTGAGTGTTTTTAATTTAAACTGAAGAATCATTATATACTATTCAAGTGAATGTTAATTATATATGACTTCTTGTATATTTTAGGTGCTTCTTACGGTGACAGGTTTCTAGCCTTCTATCTGCGCCAAGTATGTCCTCTCGTGATTTGTAGATTGCATAATTTTCTTGTATATGTATTGTTGCTACTATATTCTGTTAATATTGTAAGTTCATGAGACATCTAAGCGTTAAGAAGAGTTACTGCCGATGTTTTTTTGTGTGATAAAAGCTTGTTTCACGTGTTCCTTTCTGCGAATGGTGTTCGTCACTCTTATCTTATGGATTACCTACAGTATAAGGCTTTGCCGAAACTTCAAACGGAGTTAGCAACAGTTTTGATAACAATAAACCTGGATATAACGAGTCCTGTATATCGTGATAAAACCACATGATTGGAAGTCTTGACAGTAAGAGCATACAGCAGACAAATTGCTTGACATTAAATACGTACAGCAGTATAATCACTTCCTGTCTCAATAACTCGATTCATACTTTGTAATCATAGTCGTACAAAATTTAAATATACAGTACTCATTTCAAAGGAAAAATTCAAAGCTTTAAATTATAAACAAAATACAATTATTACTATACTTTTCCTTTAACCTTCTAGGAAAAAAGGCATAAAGTAGCACCTAGTAAACCTTAATAAAGGACACGAAATCAAAGGAAAAATTCAGGAACGTTCCTAATCGACGAATCGAAGTAATGTTACCCTTCTTGATTATACTCCTTCGATTAAGGAATTATATCATTTGTTGTTCCGGTATAGCTTCTCGCGACAGGTTGGAGCTAAGATTAAATCACTCTAAAAGGCATGACTCAAAATCAGCATCCTAAACGATAAGTGTTCTATAGATTAATAGTAATACAGTTCAACTCCTTGTGTGCTAGCCTTAATTATAATATATTTAATTGAGACACTAAATATAGTTAACGGATAAATTTCAACAACGGTAACTTTGTTAACTAATTGCTAGCTTGATTTCAATAAACGCTATACATTTACCATGCCTCAAAAATAAGATTACTTTATCAGATGCTCAAAATATGAGCTTATCCGTATGTTCGCGATAATGAGAAAACTTGAAACATTCCTGAAGTACAGTGTGTCAAACCCACCCCCCCCCCCGGAAATTACTAAAACGCGTCTATCATGCCCAATTTGGAACCAATTTGCGATAAGTTTAATTCAAAATAAACACAAAGACCTAGAGATCAATTTAAACTCTCTCTTTTTTTTATTGCACTCATACATAACTTTTTTGATACGTTATTACACAATGTCTGCTACCAAGAGCTACATGCACATACAAGCATACCACCCTCAACAATATATTGCAATATAAATAAACTGAAAAAAACAGGAACTACTAAGCATGCTGGTGGTAATGGTCGCCCGAGAAAAATCACTGGAAATGCCTCGAAAGCACTCGGGCAATACATTCGGTGAGACACTTACGAACTTCGGCAAAAAAGTTGTTAAAAATGGGTGTAAGTGTGACGCATGCAACAATTGCCAACCATCTAAATGACTTTGAATATAAAAAACCCTCCCAAGAACCACACCTATGCTTACTAATGCCTACAAGCAAAAAAGTGTAGCATGGGCTCAAAAGCATCTTGACGACAATTGGAGTCGGACTGTATTCTCAGATGAGACAGCATTCCAACTTGTTCGGAACACTGTAGAATGTTGGCATAAGGGTGTACGGCCAGTTCGTTGTGTGCCGAAAGATTGAACAAAAATTATGGCGTGGGGTGGATTTTGCATAAATGGGAAAACGAATTTGTTTTGCTTTCGACAAATCATGGATGCCAGATTTTATGTCGAAATTTTACAGCAACATTTCCCAGAAATTGACCAAATGCTTGAGGTGGGTAATGGAGGTTTCAGCAAGACAATGACCCCAAGCATAGTAGTCATCTTGCTAAAACCTTTCTTGATGAGAATTCTCCAGAAGCCATGGACTGGCCATCCAATAATCCTAACTTAAACCCTATTGAAAACTTATGGACCATTGTGAAAGGTAATGTAGAGAAATAATGCCTCAAAATATCAGTAAACTGGAGCAATTTATGGTGGAGGAGTGGAGGAATATTTCAGATACTGTTGTAATAAATCTCGTGGGCTCAATGAGACGTCGTTGTGAACTTATTATAGAAAATTATTATTATGGAGAGAGAATCTCTTATTAATTGCTGTTAATAAAATTTGTTGTTTTCAGCTTTTAAATAAGCTATAAATCATGTCATTTGGTCCATTCATTGTGACACAATGAATGAAAAACTTATTCCGGGGGGGGTTTTTTTTGACACACTGTATATTAGAGAGACAGTATGATACGACAGACAAACATAGATAAGTAATTTACTACAGAGAGACCTCTATAAGTGCACCCTCCATAGATGCACACCCTCCATGTTCTACACGTGCAAGCGATTTTGAGTCCCAGATATAATTGCAAGTGCACCCACGCGACATTTAAAAAAGGTCAGCCGATTAATTGCCGTGATTTCAATGCAATAGTGACATTAGTTTACATTAGTACTAGTAAATATACTGATACTCGTGCTTACAAAACTGTAAATACTTGACATAAGATATTTTTTAAAATAGTAAAAATTTTAACCACATTTCTAAATTCAGCGATCACAAATAGTTGCTCAAGAGAATAATATTTACAAGTAAGTTCTCATGAACTTGTTAAGGATACTGATCAAGCAATTACGGATGTAGACGACATAGATGATAGTGAGGAGGAAAGTCCTGTTATTGGCGCTATCACCCCAATCGCTAGCTTGGAAATAGTACGTGCCTTTCTTTTACAACAGGACAATATATCACCTCTTTACAAAATATTGAGAAGTTTGTTGAAGTCAGGAAAACAAGCTCAATGCGTCAAACTAACATTGACACATATGTTTCTTAAAGTGTAGTCTGACTTCGTGATAGTATAATTTTGATAATAAGATAATAAAGAAAAAGTACTAGTTTTCTGGTTTTCCATTCGTTGTTCTATAAGTGCACACCTCCCTAAGCACTTATAGAGGTCTCTTTGTATTACGCAATGATTATGTGTAACTAATAAATATAAAGTATAATTTAAATATATCACGTGATTTATTGCACAAACGCACTCAATTGGATAGCCGCTGTCATTATTCGAGTCAGCCTTAAATCTTTATACCACCTTTCCAAAGTGTTTCTAAACAACAAAAAGACTGAGAACAGAATTCGACTCCAGTCATCGTTTAGATGTTTTTTAGCCTAATCTACGCGCTTTTTTTGTGACCACGGTCGCTGCACTGACAGAAATACAGTCCTACCTCATTTGTATCCCCCCTATTGTATCCCAACCTCGGCTATATCCCAGCTTTTCGGCTGGACGGATTTCCCTTATTGTATATCAGTATAAATCTACCTCATTTGTATCCCACTCAGATATGTCCCTATCCCCAAAATTCTATGGTCCCGATTTCCCATGCCCTATAACAATCTATTATGATCATACCTCGTTTATATCCCCCTTTGTATTACACAAAATATCATCCATTTCTATTTATATAATCTGTGTCAGGTTTGTCTGCATTTCACATTATCAATTGAAAATCATGCCACTTTTAACAAATTCAGGCCACAAATCAAGTGCAAATCGGGCCGTAAAATAAACATATTGATATAAGAGAGCATTCTATTAAATCAACAGTCAGATCTATTAACTACACAGTTATTACCATTATTTTATCAGCGATAACTTATAAATCCTCTGCACTTTAAGATGGCCAGTTCTGCAAATACCAGTAACGCAGATAGACAAAGAAAGCAAAGGAGGAATTTATCACTCGAGGATAAAGTAAACATTATTAACATTAAGAGAAAAGAAACTGATTAAAACTAAGCGATGAAAAATTGGCAACCGAGTTTACAACAGAAAGTGATACAGTCGAACCTCCATAAAAGAACACAGTCGGGACAGTCAAATTATGTTCCATGATAGAGGCGTTCTCTTATAGAGTTTCCTCAAGATTATATGACACAATATTTATAATATATCTCGAACCAATCAAATACTAGTATT
>CAJVPI010000139.1:0-50091 GCA_910592345.1 Paraglomus brasilianum
AAAGTCGCACACAGCTTTAACTAGGCGATTTGATAGCGATCAATTTCGAGGTATCTATCTTTTTGCACCGGACCATATTAACAAATTAAATTTTAAGTTTGCGGTCACTTCACTTTCTGAAAAACATCGATTAACGCATGTTTCATACTAGATAGATGAATGGACAATATGGATAAGAGTATACAGATTCTTGTAACAAGTCATTGTTTTAAGTATGAATCGACGTGGACGAGAAGATGATGAGCGGGCTAATCGAGCAAAGGCATAAAAAGGCAGAGAGGAACGGCGCCCCATGAGTCCAAGATGGATTGAAAATCTTTTGAAGACTTATAATTGCCCGACCAAATCTGTTTGCAGAACTACTAGTAAACGTAGCAAAGGTTTCTTGTGTATCTTAGTCGGACGAAATCATCATTGCGAATACAGAATGCAACAAACTGACATGCAGGCCCTTTTACTTTGGTTGATTAATAACATATGTTTATAGTTATTTTCGACAAAAATTCACAAAAGTATATCATACATGCAGTGCCGAATACAACAACAGCTTCCCGTACATTAGACTTTATAGAGAGACGATTCGACAGCGAATATTTAACATCATTCGGGAAATTCCAACATTTTTACCTTGGCGGCATAAGTACAGAACTGAAATGGATAAGCATTTAATAATGTGTGCATTAGTACCGATTTTGCAAAAGAAGCTCCATTAACGAGAAATGCAGCCTTTACTTTACCTCATCAAAAAGAATATATCCTCCATGGTTCGTGTCGATCTCATCGAAAGCTGCCTTAAGCACTTTCTCCGAACGTCCCTTTATCCCCATGAGATCGTGTCCCTTCTTGAACTCGACATAGCTGATGCGTCTGTCGCCATCTATATCAAGTTGTTGAAATTTCTTGTATAGTTCGTGGTAGTAATGGAGAAGGTCGGTGAGACGTCCGAATTCGTTGAAATCGATAAAGCCATCCTAATGAGATGTTCAATAGTTGAGAGATTTAGAGAGTGAAATGCGACAAATAGAATACGAGTTGGGTGCGTAGCGTACATTTGAAGTGTCAGCAGCTTTGTAAGCTCGCATGATGGCAGGTTTGTCTTTCGCCAGTTGCGGGTAAAGTTCAATCACCGCCCTGTCAATTTCAGCAAGGGACAAGATACCATTGCCGTTATAGTCAAAGACGTCAAAAACCTACCGCAGTAATTAAAATTGAAAGTCAGTCCCGAGTATTGAGAAATTGGCAGTTGAAAATCAAAGTGGCTGTTTTGCAAGTTACCTTTTTGACTTGTGCTCTATCAAGTTTTTGAGTCATGTTGTTCGATAATGAGTTTCGATTGATGATAGTTTTCGCCAGAGGGAAGATGAGGTGCATTTAAATTCTTTTTGAATGCTGATGTGGTGTGACATGAAGTAGTACTCGATCTGCATAACCTGTATTTTTCGAGACAGTTAGGCTATAATCGTACAACACATCTTTGTTGCACTTGCGTATAAACATGAAATCACATGTACAAACGTTTTTTCTTTCTCTGACAGAGAATAAAGGAATTCACAAGTACAATACCGACCCGGCCAAAGAGATAAAGACATTCTTTTACAACGCAACATTGAGATTATTCTGAATATATTGTATGCGACAGAAAAGAGGACGATGTAATACACATTGTACGCAGCCTACGTAGTACAGATATTCGTACGACCATGAACGAAGTGTTCGTAAGATCTCATTTCAATGACATTAGAGTGAACCTATGCAAGAACAGGATATCGGTCATGTTTTAGTCTGTGATGTGTCTTGTGCCGAGGATTCAACTGGTGCTTATGTCATTGTAAACGAAATAATATCGACATGTCGTCTCCATTAATCAGAATGTTCTTTAATGAAGAATCACAATGCTATGCGGGGCGTTTTATCAAAGAACAAACGCTATAATCATTGAGCTATCCAAATTTGTTTAGAAGATTTAGTGATGATTGGCTCGTTTATATTGATACTCGTAAGTGCCGCAGCGTGATCATTCAACACTAAAATGGTTCATGTTTTGGTACATCTTTGGGTAACAATACCGAAACATCAACTTTTCCGTTGCCGCCATCGATCCTAAGAGTTATTCAGCTGCGAATCAATTAATAATACAGATGCAGGCATTGTCAGTGAATATATTAGCAATGTACATATGGACGTATGAGAATTATTATTACTATTCATAGTTGCCAGCATGAAGAGCTTGTCAATGAAACGTCGTTCTCTTGGCGCCGCAAACCTTATTCAGAAAAGTACATTCATTATGGTGTTGTATTCCAAATACTGCTCTTGTTTAAGTGGTGACCCAGACAAATAACAGAGCGCCAAACAGGTTTACAAGCTGGTAACAATAGTAGTAATCAACAAAGAATTTTGGTTAATATGCTGTACCTTAGTCTGGGGCCATTGAATTATTTTCGGGATACGTAATATAACCATTTAAGTACATTAATAATACTTTATCTGGACTACGAGGCTTTCTTGGGGAATATCCGAAGTGAGGATACATTTGCGTAATATGTCAATATACATTTTATTGGTTAGACATTTTGATAAATCCTGACAAAGAGAATTGCATTGATATGTGTCTCAATTGAGGGTATGACTGTACTAGACTATATATTACTATTATCAGATTGTGCAAACGATTTTAATATGATTTGGCACGTAACAAAATCATCCTAACCTCTCGTAAATCAAAGGGCTATAATAAAAGGGCTTTTGTTCACAGGAATATTTTGCATTGTCCATATAGACAAACGCAAAGATGCCCTGTTGCCCCTTAAACGCTACGAGAATAATCTAGAAATAGTTACGTAAAAGCGCATTAAATGGTTGAACTGCCTATATTCGAGGTATAAGGCTATATTTTGGTAACGTTACACGCTCTTATTCATGATAGGCTTTATTTACAGTAATGGTTTACGGCGTATGCGCGCAATAAATGTTCAAAAACAACAGGGTTTATCTGATATGTAGTACAGTGTCATTTTCCGTTAAACAAGGTAAATTGTGTTTAATGGCCTTCGATGGCTGGGTCTGATTCTTGTATTCAGTGTGCTAGAAGAAGTAATAACAAGTAATTAGTACATTAACCAATATACAAGTTTAATGGTAAAGCATGTTGTATAGTAACGTTGTAATATAGGTGCAAAACTATAACATTCTATAACAAATATATGCCAAAATTACTATCATTATATCTTATTCCTCGTGCGGTATGTTAGTGTTGCCACATGTCTTGTCGTTTCATTTATTCTTAAAAGCGAATGTTGTTGACAACGATAATTGCAACCATACAATTGAAATTATGAGACATTCCTAGAGCAGCGCGGTAAGATAATGTTAAGTGATGTTAAATTTTTGGAGCCACTAAAGACACAAACGCATAACCGGATACTCCTGACAAAGTATTGACTATTTAGTCGGTGCAGGTATGAGGAAAGAGAATTTGGTGCTCGGCGATAAAGGGGTTTGTTTATTGTTTATGATTTAATGTTTCAACGTTTGCATGCTTTACCAAAATCGATGAAAAGAGTTATCCATTGATTGAGTGACATATCTACTTATTTTACAGGTGCAATTATTACTAATATTATAGTATTTAACGCAGATACGCGATGGTTTGCGGAATTGTTGTTTAATCCATTCGATGATATAGTATCATAACAGCATCAGTGTAAGAGGATGTGCGTCTTCAACATACTAAATTATGCAGAAACAAATAGACTTTAGGGCAGAAGCAACGATAGCCTAGACACGTGGGCAGAGACAGTCGGCCTAGGACCGGCCTTATCACAATACTTACTACTGATGGTGCGCATGACCAACCACCTGCGAGAATCAGCATGACAGTAATTGGCGATGGATGTTATTGGTAATCTTCTAGGCCTTTCACTGTTGCCATTGTAAGCAAAGGTGTAACCGTTGATACACCGATTTAGAATTAAATATTGTAAAAAGTAAAATTTAAATGTGCATAATAATAACCTGTTATAACCGACTCCATTATACGGAAATATTTATAATGTCCAGGAATTACTACAATAACAAAAACTATCAACAAGCGGTTACTCGCCAGACGTTATATCCAAAATTTTGATTTAATAAATTCGAAAATCACTCAGTGAAGGAAAAGCTGTTGAGCTTCCCAACAAAGTAAAGGGGAAAATGTAAACCACGAAATAATAAAGATGAAAAAATTAATGACAATGACAATTGTATCATTAATGATTGTAATAATAGAAAAAGTGAATATTGAATTTGCAGCAGAATGGCCAAAGAAATATTTGGGTTATACTCATTGATGGCTTTGCGATACAATCGTATGTGCGGATCGCATTCTATAATGATAAAATTATACTTGCAAAAATAAGGATTATTGTTACATTATTTTGGCTGGTTGCAATTGTGTCAAAGTAGCGAAATTCAAAGCCAAACACTCATAGACTAAGACTTTTTGTCATGCTTTTTAACGAGAATAGATGACGTAGATAACTTGTGCATCTCACTTTGTGTGTTGGTGGGTGTTCAAATTTTCTATTACTATGGCTATGTATATGTACTAATAGTCTGCATAAAGTCATCAGAATTCACAAAGTTTATTTTTAACCATTCTTTGCATCAGGTCAACCTCATACAGTGTCTGATTTGTAAATGCAGGTGAGCAGTTTGTGCATGTGCACACTTTAAAGGTAGCTCTGTGTACGCAAGACGCGCGTATACGGCAGATTATGTCTTTTCATTCATTGAGATTTTATTTGGCACGTCCTACAATCGTTGTCTTGGAACCTACTAAATTGTCTAATTATAATGCACAATATGCGTGCTTCTGGCTAGTACACGCCAATAATTATAATATTTGCACTCTATGCAACTTACGTTTGTTATCTACGGTAATAAATATAAAAAGTCAGAATCTCGTCAAGAACACATAACGCCTGTTATCAAGAAAACAGGATACAGACATTTCTACGTCACCTTATTTCATTTCTTTTGTTTATTTTTCTGTTTTTCTGTACACTCTTTACAATACCACTTCCCAGGTGGCGGAGCTTTAAGATCTACACAGGCATAATGGAACCACTCGATTTCACACTCGTCATCGTCGCAGGCTACCATTTCGCCATAGCTCACTTGTTGACAATAGCAATACGTCGGCTCATTGGGATCTATAGGCATATCTGTAGTTTGGACGTTATTCCTAAACGTATAGTAACGGTGGTTGCAGGGAATGCATATTATCAGAATGAATAGTTGCATTTAAAATATGGCCGCTAAAGATTCAATTGACATTGAAATGATCCATACTGTTTGTCTTTTGTCTTTCTTTGTCCCTTGTTACTATCTTTTCGTGCCTTCTTTGGTTTATCGTTGCGATCTTTATCATGACCGTTACGACCATTGCTCGGTGGTGGAGTACCATTATCTTTATGTTTACGCCCTAATACATTGACGGATCATGTCAGTTTCGATAACACTAGCAAGACCAAAAGAAAAGTATAAACTCACTCTTATTATTCGGCTGCTCTTGTGCTGCTAACAGTATAAAAAGTCAGCATAGGATAAAGGTAAGCAACAAGTTGCGATCAAGATATATTTACTCTGGTGAGTTCGTTTATCGCGTGATTCTTTCTTGTCTTTTTCTTTCTGACCATTTTTTCGTGGTGTTTCAGTCGTTGAAGTAATAGGTTGCGCCGTTGGAACTATTCTACCCGGTCCTGTCATCTGTTCGTCTTCGAATCTTTGCAAGTCATCGTCTAGTCTTCTTACGTGACGATCAACCTGACACAGCGTATATATCCATTTCAATTTGACACCAGAGACGTCGAACAACCATAACAAGCAACTAACTATACATACACAAACGACAGGTAAACACCGAAAAAGCTCAAACCAGTTACCGTCTTATATGTAGCCTGCGCCATGGCACACTTTTCTTCGGCATCCTTTAGACTTTCCGTTAAACAATCTGATAATTTCTTTAATTCGGCTATACGTTCCTCAGGCGCTATATGTTCGGCATTTTCCAGTAGAAAAGCAGCCTGTTTAGCAACGACATTCATCGCCTCTGTTACGAAAAACTGATTAGCGGACTTACCGAAGCTTAATGCATGTAAATTTCAGTCAATGTGACCTACCTTCGCAACGAGCATCAAGTTCCCGCATAAGAGAAAAGTTGCGCTGAAGCTCCGAAGGGAGAGACTCGATCGCTACAGCAAGCAGTAAGAAAAAAACGCTTGAAATAACGGTCAGAATACTGAAATCCCTGGGGAGCGACGTTAACACTTACTGTCTACATAATCGTCCAGGTATACAAGGTTATCTTTATCGGATCTACTGTCTAGCTTATCCATTTTGCTCCCTCTCTCTGACTTTTCTGCTTTATTTGAACCATTTGTTGGCATCATTGTAGGTCTCATTGTGCTTCTTAATATTGGCCTCTTTCTTAACTATTACTACAATTAAAGCGTAAAAAATCTGGTATTTTATTTATGACGTAAGAAAATTATGTTACACAATGCTTAAAAGCAATCTTTTCTTACACATTCGCAATAGTCGCGTAGGAAGAGAAAGAGCATTCTCGTTCTTATTCGGCACATAAATAATAATGTAACATGTCTTCCATATGTTCTTGCACCTTTGAAAAGCGTTTGTTTGTAAATTGGTTCAAGGTAACAACTGTTTGATCTGTTTTATAGGTCTGGTAGCGCTGTTCAACTTATTAATCCCAACTCGGAAGTTGCCCGACGGGGGCAGGCTCTGCAGCTCAATATAACAGCAGCGATCGGTTTAAAAGATGTAATCAAGTCAAATCTAGGCCCGAAAGGAACAATAAAAATGTGAGTTGAACTTTCAATCCCGGTGATAGCTTTTGCTTCTTAGCAGCTTACTATCATAATATATAGATCTTCACATCCTTTTATTTAATTCAATGAATCGGTAGAATTTTACCTGATAGACAGACCTTGACATTCACTATAAATATGACATTTAATTATCGCTGATTTCATAAGTGCTGGTTCCATTATTGTATTGTGCTGACGGAAATTCCGCAATAAATAGGTTGGTGGATGGAGCAGGAAATATCAAACTTACCAAGGACGGAAAGGTGCTTTTAAGTGAGATGGTGAGTATCTCGCTGGAATAATAATAGGATTTAATTCCTTAATTAATAATTCATTCCGACAGCCTAAAATTAATCAAACAAATATCTCAGCAAATACAAAATCCCACGGCTGCAATGATAGCTCGTGCTGCTACCGCCCAAGATGAGATCACTGGAGACGGCACAACGTCTATCGTACTGCTTGTTGGAGAACTAATGAGACAATCGGAGAGATATATATCTGAGGGCCTACATCCTAGAATCATCACAGAAGGGTTTGATCTTGCCCGGAAAGAAGCTTTAGCGGTAATATATAGCCTCTTCTTTCTCTGTTCTCCGACCATACACGTTTTCACTATAACATATTAATGGGTTTTATTATTATTTTCAACACAGTTTCTTGATAAATTCAAAGTCGAACGACCAATCGACCGCGAATTGTTGATCAACGTTGCTCGTACTTCCCTCCGTACCAAAGTTCACTCGAGCCTTGCCGATCCGTTAACCGACGCTGTGGTTGATGCTGTGTTGGCTATTAAACATGAAGGAGAGCCGATAGATTTGCACATGGTTGAGATTATGAAGATGCAACACAAGACAGCGATAGATTCAAGGTTAATCCGTGGATTAGTGATGGATCATGGAGCGCGTCACCCTGATATGCCCAAGCGCGTTAAAGATGCATATATTTTGACTTTAAATGTTTCTTTGGAATATGAAAAGAGGTAACACTGGTTGAAATGCTTGAAGGATAAGAAAGAAAACTCGTATGTGTGTCATACTTGGAACTAAATCTCTGTGTATTAAAACAGTGAGATCAATTCGGGATTTTTTTACTCGTCGGCTGAACAACGGGAAAAACTTGTCGAATCGGAACGTAAATTTACTGATGAAAAAGTTAAGAAGGTTGTTGAATTGAAGAAACAGGTCGTTGGGGACTCGGGAAAAGGCTTTGTTGTGATTAATCAGAAAGGAATTGATCCATTGTCTTTGGATATCCTATGTAAAAATGGCATTCTGGCTCTAAGACGTGCCAAGAGAAGAAACATGGAAAGGTAATGATAGACATTCCATATAATTATATCAGTAAGGGAACAAATATCAATAAGACATATCCTAACTTTTTTTTTCTTCAACTCGTACCAGATTGCAACTTGTCTGTGGAGGTGTCGCCCAGAATTCGGTTGATGATCTTACGCCTGATGTGCTTGGCTATGCTGGGCTTGTATACGAGCATGTTCTTGGAGAAGAAAAGTTTACTTTCGTGGAAGACGTCAAAGACCCTAAATCAGTTACCCTCCTAATAAAAGGTAAGCATATTTCAGTGATCGCGTGTTGCTTCACGCTTGCTAATCAATTGTTGTTTTTTTTATAAACCTAGGCCCGAATGCTCACACTATTGCTCAGATTAATGATGCTGTTCGTGATGGTCTCCGAGCAGTCAAGAATGCAATAGAAGATGCTTCTGTAGTTCCTGGCGCGGGTGCATTCCAAGTAGCTCTATCGGCTCACCTAACGAAATATAAAGATAGCGTAAAAGGTCTCGCAAAAATGGGTGTCCAGGCATTCGGGGATGCAATGTTGATTATTCCCAAGATATTAGCGCAGAACGCTGGACATGAAGCACAAAAAACGATGGTGGCATTGCAGGCAAGAGCATAAGTTACACATACAGGCAGAAGCTTTGAGTTTGTTTCGTATTCTTTTCTGACAGGAAATCAACGATTATCTCTCCCACATAGGAAGAGCATGCTGAGGGCCATATTGTCGGTGTGGATCTGAAGACTGGAGAAACTCTTTATCCTGTTACAGAAGGCATCTGGGATAATTATCGGGTAGTGCGACATATGTTGCATTCATGGTATGTTAATGGATGTTAATTGTACGGTTCTATGTTGAGCTATTTACTCACTTTTATTTATTTATTATTTATTAGCTCTGTGATAGCCAGTAATTTCTTGCTAGTAGATGAAATGATGCGAGCTGGAAGATCAAGTCTAAAGAATGACCATGTTGGCAATTAACTAAAATGAAAGTGTATTATCCACGGCTAATTGAAGTTCTGCGTTCTTTGTTAGAAATCCCAGCGTATGTCGGACGCAAAACGTGTGTTGCTAACTAATAAAGTATATGTCTTACTATATACAACTTGTGTAATAAATGGTCACCATACGAGCCTATTCTTTATGTGTTTTGAGATGCATCAACGCTATTTAGTAGGTGCTCTTTAATTCCACTTGTCTAGTTAAGAGAGGGTCGGCATATTCGCCAATCAGGTATATCCTTAAAAGGTTATTTCGACCAAATATGGTATATCGACCATTGGATCCATCAAGCCGCTATGTGGGATTACTCCTTTTTACCAAATTTGTATTTGCAATTTCCCAATTCGACTGGCTCGATAAACTGGTGAGAACGCAAGTTTCATGTTAATCAGGCCACAGACAAAAGAAAAAAGGAGACACATCCCCCTTACTATTACCAACATGGAAAGTGGGAAAGAAAAGAACAGTTAGTTTCTGCTTTTGGTAATCATTAATGGATATCAGCCAAATCTGGTATCTCCCCTTCATTAAATCCATCCCTTTCTCAATTTCCTTTTTCGCATACATGTACTGTGGTTGAGGCATTTGCTAGGTATTAACCAATGAGGTAATACCGAGAGGAATCTTCGCGATATCTGAAACCTTTAAAAGATTTCTCAAGCTAATGCAGGAGAGCATACACAATGATTGACGACATACACATGTGCTGTGCCATTGCAACCTCAAAAATTGATATACTAGTCTCTTTTCATATAATAATTTCCATATACGGTCGAAGCTCGTTGTTGTATATGAAAATCCATATATGACGCCAATCATTTACAATATAAACAGTAATGACGTAAACGCCGAGGACATTGTGCAGGCGCTATGCATACGACACACTCTTATCTTTCCACTGTTTACTCATGCTCTCCTTGAATCCTTGCCTATTTAGTGAAATTCCGCATTAAGTCTTTAATTGCTGATCATTTGTCTAATAACAATTGATCATTCCTAGTTTATGTGTAAAAAGCTTCTTTACGGGAAGAAAGGGCACCATTTTCTGGTAAATCAAGCGTGAAAGAATCTATCGTCTAAGTTACAAATAAAAAAACCCATGAACGCCATTAATAAATACTTTCTAGAAATCAAACGCTTTTAGGCGAAAAATTCGATGGGCGAAAATGATAAGGGTGTATGCAATAATTGCATAAGGCGTTTTGGAAAAAAAATATAGTTTTGGCAAATGATCAGATGATCGGTTCATATATGGATTTTCATATGGATTATATGTTTGTAATACTACGGATATCGTACCCCCAGTTATATAGCACGGGTTACATACTAACATGTATGATTTGTAATATGTGAAACTGAAACCTTTACAATTACAATGGTATATTGAACATAATTGTGCATTATTCTCTATTGATACAGTTAATTTTGTTTATAAGGATCTAGACTGATGATGCTTATAATAACAATAACCACCTGTGCTTTATATATATTCTCAAATAATAAATGCTGCATATAGGGACCGCTAGTTATAACGACCGATTTGCTTTGCCCGAGGTGCTGTATGTAAGTTATCCTATATAGCCACCATCAAATAAGTCAATAGCACAAATTAGCTCGAAGAGTAAAATTTAATGACAAAAATAAGAAGATTTAATGTTGTGGCAGTTTGTTGATGAATGGTCACAAAAGCTGCAATACCTATATATATACATATTAAAAACAGAGATTTGAGAAGAAAAAGTCGCTTGAATTGTCTTTTAGAAAAAATATGCAAGCTTACTATTACATTTTGATTATGTAAGAAGTTTATCAAGCACTCATTACTGGAAACGGATTTCTGTGCCCTGCATGTTTGAATGTTTGAAAGTTTCCCATTCGGGATGTTGCAGGGGAAAAAACAAATAAACATTTATAGTTTATCGAGCTAATCACTAACGTTATTTATGCAATGATTTGTTTTTTATCATACAGCTCAAAAATAGGTAAATAGAATGACCGTATCTGATTTTCAAAATGAGATCAGCTCGATGAACTGGTGAGAACACATAGGAATAAAGCGTTAGAGGTGGAAAAAAAGTACAACTATTGACGTATTGTATTCCACCTTCGGATATTTCACATTCCTTATAGAAGGCTTGCAAATTAATCCGAAATAGGCAGATAATATCATGACAGTATGTTTATTACTGTTATGGTCGGTTCGAAAGCTTGTGTCATATTACACGAAAATGCATCTTCCCATAATAATCAAATTTTTCCCATCAATAAGGCTAACTGGTATCAAATGATGTGCTTGTTACGATTGCACTACTTTTAGTAACGTCATAATCTGTACGTTTTTGTCAAATTTTTCAATCCCGTTTAATTTTTGTGTAGCCTTATTGAGAGATATAAACTTCGTGAAAATAATGACCCAATTTCCTCTCAAGCTTCTCGACACTATCACTATGTCTGGTGTATATTTCAAAATCAAAAAACACTGCTACATTCTCCGTCAACCGAACAAAAGAACAGTCATAGAAAAACCAACGTCAGAACAGATACTGAAAATACTGGGGGATTGTGTCCTTAAAAATAGTTCGCATGACCCTTGGAAAGTCTTCAAAAAACTAATGATGCAGTTTCTTGAAGAAAGCGCGTTGAAACAATTATGGCGTAACCAAGAAATCAAAGCTGAATTCAGGGGTCTTGTGGAAGATGCTTCAAAAAAGGGGGGGATCCGTATTGTATTTGACAAACTATGTCAAAATAATCCCGGTAAGCGTGAGTTACAAGTATCTGCGTTTTAGCCTACTCTGGATTCATGTTGATTAACGTAAATCTCCGTTTCTCAACAAGTAGCCCTAGTAGCCCCCTCTCAAGTTACTTCCGAGCAGGGTAATAATACTCATATTAATATCACGTGTTTGGTGGTACGGATTTGTTAATGACAATCTTCCCAATATCTAAGACGCAAGTGACGAATGGGATTCTAATCCTATGTCTGGAGATGACAGAGGTAATTATAATAGTAAGGCATTTGTCACTTTTTAATTTATAAAGACATATAAATTCTTCCTATTAATAAGGCAACCGCCAAGAATTCGGCACCATGCCCGAAGCTTTGCTTGCCGAACAGAACACGGGTAAGTTTAATTTTTAATTCATATCAAACGTTTAGAAATATCGATTAATTAAAATTTCCATTTCTCAACAAGTAACCCAAGTAGCCCACCCGCAAGTTACTTCCGAACATATGGGTAAGTTGATGTTAGCCCATGTAATTGGTACGGATTTGTTAATGGCAATCTTCCCAATATCTAAGACGCAAGTGACGAATGGCATTCTAATCCTATGTCTGGAGATGTCAGAGGTAATTATAATAGTAAGGCATTTGTCACTTTTCAATTCATAAAGATATATAAATTCTTCCTATTAATAAGGCAACCGCCACGAATTTGGCACCATGCCCGAAGTTTACTTGTCTGCCGGACAGAATACGGGTAAGAGCTTAGTTTTTTAACAGACTTGAGTTCATATCATGTGTTAGGCATATTAATTAAAGTAAATCTCCATTACTCAACAAGTAGCCCAAGCTTGCCATCAATTTACATCCGAACAGAATATTAATATTGGTAAGACTTTTAAATTGATGTTCAGCTCATCTCACATATTTAATGGTACGGATTTGTTAATGTCTAAGACGGAGGTGACGAACGGCTTGTGTCCATGGGTAATTATAATAATAATAGTAACGCATCGCACTTTTCAGTTTGTATAAAGATAAATTACTAATGTAAAATTTTCTTGTTCATAAGACGCAAATGGCATGAGGTTCTATAATTACGGCGGTGCATTTAACGAAGTCGTTCCTGACATGGGTAAGGGATTAGTTTTTTAGCAGACTTCAAATGTTTAGGCATATTGATTAAAATAATCCCCATTACTCAACAAGTAGCCCAAGCTTGCCATCAATTTACATCCGAACAGAATAATAATACAGGTAAGACTTTTAAATTAATGTTCAGCTCATATCACATATTTAATGGTACGGATTTGTTAATGTCTAAGACGTAGGTGACGAATGGCTTGTGCCCATGGGTAATATAATAGTAATAGTAACGCATTGCACTTTTCAGTTTGTATAAAGATAAATTACTAATGTAAAATTTTCTTATTCAGAAGACGCAAATGACATGGGGTTCTATTATAACGGTGATACATTTCACGAAGTTGGCTCGTCTGTGCCTGCCGAACAGAATACGGGTAAGAGTTGAGTTTTTAGCAGAATTGTGTTTATATCAAATGTTTAGGGATATTGATTAAAGTAATAAATCAACAAGTAGCCCAAGCTCGCAATCATCAATTTACATTCGAACAGGACTAATATGGGTAAATTTTAGGTTATGTTCAACTCATATCACTTGTTTAAAAGTATGTTAATACAATTTTTCCCATTGCCTAAGATGTAGATGACGAATGGCAATCTGGTAACTATAACAGTAAAGCGTTTGCAACTTTCAGTTCATTTTATTAATGTAAATTTTTTCTATAAGCCAAATTATGGCTAAGTAGAATCAAAAATTTAGGACTGGATTTATTAGCATACATTTCCATTCTTGACAACATCCGCAACGCTGAAAACCGATTATGATGTGGGTGGAGTATTTACGGTTTACAGGAGCTAGGCTAAGTGTAAGAGCATATGCTCATACGTTAGTTGCGGATCATATAGAATGAAGAGCTTTCCAAGCTGACTTGTAGGAAAAATTTTGGTTATTAAAATTTTTTTCAACCAATTTCTTTTTGCACATTTTTATTGTGAATCAATAATTTTGGACGTCTAGCTCAGAGACAATTATACTCCCTTCCAAATTATTTCCGGATCAGCAAATCTACTATTAAAACATATAAAATTCGATATTTTTCAAAAGCCTTTTTCGCTCACATTTTGTAGAAAACTGCTACATGGTTTTGAAGCTGGTTGATCGTGTTTTATAATTTTATTTATTATGTTTTACTAATTGATCGGCAGGGGTGGTCCTAAATTTTTGGCAGGGGAGTGTACGTTTAATTGTCTGCTATCAAAAAATTAAGAACACCATCATGATGTAGCAGCAGTACGACTCTACGGACGGTACTTGCAAAGTCAACGCATCTTTCAATGCTACTGGTGAATGATAAAATGTAAAATTTCGCCAATTATCGTAAATTTCTGATAGGTAAAACTGTTGGGGCAACATTAACTGGCAAGGTGATGCTTAACTGTTTTAACGGATTAAACCTCCTACATACGAAAATTCAACCGAAGCTTATTATCAATGACATACATTATTTTGCATGACGAAGGTCAATTACCGACTTTAATATTTTCACTGACTTGTCCCATATCTGGTAGATTGGATTCTCTGGACTAGAACCAATGAAAGCGTTAAAACGTGTTCGAATGCGCAGCCAGCCTTACTTATTGTTTGACTACATAAAGGAGACCCACCAGATTATTCATAACTATGTCAGCTTTGCTTAACGTCGTCTGAAACATTCTCTCCAAATAACCAAATACCAACTGGTCGTTCTCTTCATTTATCTTATCCAGTCGTCCTATTAGTGTATCTTTCCAACGGGCGATGAGCGACTGCGCATGTGTTGATGAAGGATGAATGGATGTAAGACGCGCAAGCGAAGAGCCGTCAACAGACAAAAAGAGATTTCTTTTTCGCGTAGAGTGCAATCGCTATTATGCAATAATAACAAAATTAGAATTTTGAATGTTGAAACAGAAGAAAGGTATCAAATAAAAAACATATCTTGAGACATAATTGAATGGATTATTGGGAATTGTAAACCCATATTCGATTAATAGTCTAAAGTTATCATGCGGCCCATAGTTTATAAAGGCCATTGATCAAGGTTTACAACCGTTAGAAGAAAAGAATCAGGAACTGGAACGTCAATATCGACTATAAGTACCTCTTCACCCTTCTTGATGGTTGTCATTGTCGTAATTTGATAACAATTAGTTTGTTGATTGAACTCTCCCATAATCTAAAAATGAGTAACCTCCTTTAGCATGATATTTGGCATTCATCAAAAACTCACAAAATCCGCTCATACTTTGGCACAACTAGAATGATTGAGAAAATCTAGCACGGAGCTATTGCGATGTTTTCATCCGAGGAAAAGGAGAATTGGCAGTTCGACGCTTTGAAATATATACAGCGCATGTTTACTTAAATGACGGTAGCGAAAAAATTGATAAGAAATTAAACAGTGTTCATTATTGTCAATGTGGAGAGATTAATTCATATGTGCAAGGGGTTGAAACCACACTGTCAGAAAGATAAAAACACATAATTAGTGAGTTTGTTGTGGCAGTACATCAACTTTAGCGCCATCATAAAACGTAATCTTTGTTAGACTAATTTGCTTAACGTTTAACGTCTTTACGTATAGCTCGTAGACGTGGCACAATTTGAGATAGCTACAATCCAAAAAGTGCATACACAGTATAAGTTAAAATTTTTATTTTATTCCAAACTAGATACTAATTGATAAATATATTATAGTTTATATATAATGCAGTTTAATTTCCTGTTAATTTATTGAGATCGTCCAAAGCATTTGTCTCGTTTTCGGTATTGACGTGCTTGTTATTTTTATGAAGCATTCGATAGACTTTCCCCCTTACTTTCAATGCAAATGCATTGGTGGTTCAATCTCCAACGATTTATTGAGATCGACTAATGCATTGTCATATTGATCAAGCATTCGATAGACTTCCCCCCTTACTCCCAATGTAGACGCGTTATTTGGATCAACCTCCAATGCTTTATTGAGATCAACTAATGCATTGTCATATTGATCAAGCATGAGATAGACTTTCCCCCTTACTTCCAATGTAGACGCGTTATTTGGATCAATCTCCAACGATTTATTGAGATCGACTAACGCATTGTCATATTGATCAAGCGAGTGATAGACACGTCCCCTTACTCTCAATGCAAATGCACTATTTGGATCAATCTCCAATGACTGTTTAAGATTTTTAAGAGACTGTCTATATTCAGATTGAAGCCTGTAATTATCCCCAAGTATTGCCCAAGCTCTGGCGTTTTTAGGATTATTCTTGATAGTCTCATTTATATAATGATAACATTTTTGGTAGTCTGAACTTTGCATATATGCATAAGCAAGATCACACTGAATGGTAGAACTATTAGGATAATGCTCAAGTGCTCTTTCCAGCCAGGTTATTGCATCTCTGTATCTTCTATTATTCAGAGCTTTCTTGCCTTGTCTGTATGTAGGATGCTGTCCTTTTGGTCTTCTAATTCTTTGCACAAGAGTTTTCTTAGGTTTCATTTTTAGTAAATATAAAAACTTTGTTTTCATTATAGAATATTCCTCAGAATCACTATCATCCTGGTTTTCTACAGCTGCTGTAAAGTTTTTTGTGTTGTCTTTTGGTGTAATATGTCCATTTTCAACAAACTTTTCATGCAATGCTTTATAGATTGGTGAACTTTCCAATGATTTAGTATCTTTGATTTTGATTCCCCTGTTACAATAGAAACATTTTAATGAATAATAATTGAATTTCATAAATGTCTCTAATGCTGAATAACTGATTTTGTGTCCACATGGTAGAATTCTAAAATCATCTGTAACCCTCTGTGTAAAGGGACATGTGAGGTGATCTGCTACCATATCCAAAATTAACAAATCATTTGGATTGGAATCAAGCAATTCCTCAGGATTCTGTTCTAGCACTGCTTTTTGCTTTGACATTGATGTTTCTAATACTAATGTGGGCATAGTAAATTTATATTTTATATTAATGTATTCTATTGCATCCTGAAGTTTTCTCTTATTAGCATTAGCTCCATCCAATTCTGCAAAATGTTCAATATGCTGGGATAGATCTACTTTGACAACTGAAAACGTATTAGTAACAGTATCTGGTTCCCTGTTATAAAGTGTCATCAAGACTTCCATTGCTTTAAATTGAACATTTTCTGTTGATACAATATCAAGTGTCAATTTTGCAAGATAATAGCAGTGAGCCAAAGTACTAGTATTCTTTGTAGACAATATGAGTTTTTGAGCAATTTCTAATATGCCATACAATAAAGAGTATGGATATGATACAGGGGCATAACCACCAATATGGACCAGAGTGTGCTTTAAGTTAGACTTAAAGGTATCTGCCTCTGATTCTGATTTTACAGCAGCTTTGGCCCATTCTTGTTCTCCAAATCTCCATAAATCTTTAATAATCATCAATTCACCTTTGAAAACTAAATCCCTATTGATTGGTATATCTGACCATTCAACAAATGCTTGATATGTGCTGTATAAATATCTCCAATCCTTGTACCAATAGCTAATAGGAAATTTGGGACTTAGTGCTTGTTGAATAATATTATATGTCTCAAGGGAAGTATTGTTATCAAATGGTGTTTGAATGTTTGCCATAATGTTAGCCATACCAGGTAAAATTCCAACTAAGCTAGTGAACACAGTTTTCAGTGCTTTTATAATCTTAAATAAGACCGTCTCATCATCATGCATTGCATGAAGAGTATCCCGAAGATGTATCAGTAAGAAATCAATATTGTAATTCTGGCAATTGATACCTTTCGCCAAATTAGAATATAAGTCATATGCAGTTCTTTGTTCATTGTATGGATTGTACTCCGGTTTAATGTTTTTGTTTAGGCCATTCTTTAGTGTTTCAGCATGCCGTTGATGAAAATCATTCAAAACAGCAAGATGTCCATACAAGGACTCGCGGAATTCCTTTGTCATTATGAGTGGTCTCCTGCCCCATGCTTCCAATGCCAACACATATGTCCTGAGATGTAGCTCCAACTCCATACCAGTTGTTACCTTATGTTTCATATATGAAATGTTTGCAGTTCCTATTGTCCTCAATATATTTTCCAATTGATCATCATCCAATCTATCTTCTGTTGTCAATAACAAGGTATGCAGTCTGATGAAGTGATGTCGTCTGTCATTGTTGTTGGCTATTGATTCTAAGCATTTGATCAACTGTTCCCTCAATTGGATTGCACTCAGGTTTTCGTCAGATTGGGTTACATCATCGATCTCAATGTCTTCAATTTGTTTGGCTTTGCCCTTGTTTTTCGTTTTCGAGAATGACGATTCACCATTGTTCTGACATAAAAGTATGGAATAACAACATGTTAGTAAAATGTGAACTATGCGATAAACTATTGCATTTCTCATACTGTATTAGTATTGCTTCTTTCGTACGGTTTTAATAAATGTTGCGACATGTTCACAAAACTTACTATGGCCTCTGCCATCTCTGGAAAATCGCTATAACTAACTAACTGTTTGTATGCATGGCACTATAATTATAATGTCACACGACTGTACAGCCAACCAATCAATCTAATACGGTCAGAAAACTCGCATTTTTTCAAGTTAACCATTCATTGACCAAGCAACAATCTCCCAATCTCCCAATAATAGGGATTGCTTGGTAAATTTTATTCAAACGCTTGCAATAAGTAGCATTGTGACGGGTCCGGCTCATCGACAATCATTTCGCCGACAGACATAAATTTCATCGAAAACCAATGATAAGTGCGATAAATAATGTGTCAAGTGAAATGACTGTCGGTGAAATGTACTGTCGGTGAAATGATTGTCGGTGAAATAAATGCCTCCCGTTCTGCTGAGAGCGCCATATGCTTAGCCAGGGGCGAAGAGTTGAGAATCAAATTCGAAATCCTTGGGATAGTTTTTAGAATAATATCAACATTCACATCCCAGCCGTGCAATTTGCATACATCATCTTGGTTATGTCATTATCATGTACATGACTCTAAGCTTCTGATTGAAGACTAGAGACTCAACAGTTAGTCTGTTTAAATAATTTTTGCAATTTACAGGAAATCACTGTCCTGTTGGTACAAAGACAAATTGCTGCACTGACGCTGTTGTCTTTTCTGATGTGTCTGACAAAACTATAAGCAAGAAGACAAAGTTTTACTTTATTTTCGAAAATTTTATCCATACTAATACGTAATATAAGTTTCGCTACTTCATCGAACTACAGCTTTGAAACGACAACAGGATTGAATATATTATTATTATTTCTGAAAAATACAATCAATTAGCTTCAAACGGTACCAAAATCATTGTGGGCGTATATGAAAATGTAATGTGTTCACTTCATCGAACTACTCTTCATTACAGTAAATAATTTAAATTTCACACTATTTTTTTTCGAAAAATACAATCAATTAGTTCCAAACCGGTACCAAAATCATTGTGGGTTACATAGTACGTATTAGTATTGATAATGGAGATTTTCAAAAATAAAGGGGTTTCATGTGTTTTACTAGTCTTCTTATAATTTTGTCAGGGGGTGTATTATGTAATATTACCATAGAATAAACAAATTCTTATTCTCATACTACAGTACTATGGGGCATACTGCAACAAAACTAGACAAAGTAAACATGACGCCGCAGAGGGTTCAATGCCATAGATTGGTCTTCTTTAAGTCGCTCTTCCTATTTTCGCTTTCTACCTTTTAAGTGCAAAAATTCAAATTAACAAAATCAAGTTGATTAGCAATAGCGGCGCAAAAACACTAATAGTACTATAAAACCTTTTTTTTGGCTGAGCAGTATCTACGTCTAAACAAGCCGATTCTTAAAGCAAGTTACGCGAAATTCTCCTATAGTAGATAGGTTGAGTTTGTGCAACACGAGCACTGGTATTAATATTAAGAGTTTGGGTACTAATAATTTTCACGATATAATATTGTTAAAGAAAACATTAAACAAACCCATGCGAAACACGTTTTTTTTTTGTTTAACGCACGTTTTGTTTACAATTTGCACAGAAACGACTGTTTGAGGTGGTTCAAAAAGTTCTTGCCGCTTGGCTTTATTTTATGATACTACATAATAAATTTGAAACTAATTAAGTCAATCCTTCAAAATAGTCTCCTTCTAAATCTATGCATCTTTGTAGCCTCTCCCGCCAAATTTCAAAGGACTTGTGATATTCCTCTTGTGATATACCATAAACAATTGCCTGAACAGCCCTAGACAAATTTACAATATCATTATACTTCTTTCCAGCAAACACTTTCTTAATTTTTGGAAATAGAAAAAAGTCGCACGGAGCCAGGTCTGGACTGCATGGTGGATGTGGCAGTAACCGCTCTTTCTTCAAATAGGCTGCAACATTAGATCTGCAGTGAGGCGCAGCATTGTCATGATGCAACATCACATCGCGGACGGTTGTTCCTCCCCTAATTTCCTTATATTTTTGGAAAACAGAGGGTAGAATTTGATTAGAATAGAGCTCACTCAGTTACTGTCTGACCTTCAGGCACAACAATTTGCGCGACTACTCCATTTACTGAGAAAAAATGCAAAACATTCGTTTTTTACAATTTCGGCAGTCCGCACGATTGTTGGCCTGTTTTCATCCTTCCCAATCCAAACTTTATTCTGATTTTTACTGAAAACTGTGAAAAAGTGTATCCACGTTTCATCTCCAGTAATAATATTATTGAAGCCCTTATCCAAAATTGATAAGAGCTGTCTTGAAACTTTCACCCGTCGCTTCTTATGTTCTTCCGTTAGAAGGTGCGGAATCCATTTAGCAGCAACTTTACGTAGCTCTAATTCTTTATGTAAAACGGTACAGACGCTACCGACTGAAATTCCTGTTTCATTTGCTAACCCTTGTATGTTTTTATTAGGGTCACATTCTTTTGTGTCACCGCTTCGCAAGGCCTCCCAGATCGAGGTTCATCTTCTAAGCGGCCTCTTCCATCATTAACCCAGTGTCGGACTTTGCGTAATGACGGTGCTTTATGTCCACAAGCAATAGTTAATTTTCATAAATTGTACTAACGTCTGTACCGTTTTGCCATTCGACGAATATATAGAAACGATATTGTTTGTGCGAAAATTGAGCCATTGGTTTTAACGAACAGGATTCAAATGAGGATATCTCAACAACAAACCAAATTTGGTTTGTTTTGAAGATCAAAAACTTTAGTTTTTATTTGGTTAGTGTCGATTTGTCTCACACTGACAGCCTGTAAAATGCAAGGCCCGCGGCAAGAACTCTCTGAACCACCCACATAAACCAAATGTTTTAAGTCTACGGCTATGATGTATTAGTATTGTTTAATAAACGCTCAATCGGCGTTTGATAGACCGAAGATTGATTATAAAAAATAATCCAGTTCAACCACAATCCACAAATTTACAATAGATTAAATTACAATCATTAAATAATTACTATCAAACGCATTTGTTCCATAAAAAACAAATCTACAAAAATGCTCACTTCTGCCGAATTTTGCGGGCTATTAATTTCGGTCTCTCGCTGCATTCGACAATATAAACCAAAAGCTTGAAACAATGATTCAGGCAGTTGAGCCAGAAATTTTTAAAGTAAAATCTAAATTCACCAAACTACCCAGTAGCAAATTACTTACCAGACATAAAAAATCTACGTATGAAAAGATTTTAAGAATTATTTAATAAAAGATTTTTTGAGCTGGACTCGGATTTTTCGTTTAACAGAATGGCAATTAAAATCCATGAATTACGCGAAGGAAAAAGCGTTGCTGTCTCCACTTTAAAAAGTTTCTTACCGTCCGGGGAAGAGAACATCCAGAATCGATCGATAAGAACAAAGAAGCAGAGAATAGAAATGGTTGATAATAATAGAATATTTTATTAGAGTGATCAAAGAAATAGATTAATGGCTTAGGGTCCGGGTATTTTTCTCTCATGCAAGCGCTCTAGTGAGTCTTTTGGGTTTTATTGACAAAATATGTATGCAACTTGCAAATTGTCCCAACTTAATGAAAAAAAAAAGGGTTCTAGTTATCCATTCATACTATCGTGCTGCCATATAATAACGAAATCACGTACAATATGCAAACTTGCATTGCGCGTATTTGTACAGACAACGAGACCTGTCTCGAAAAAGGATTGTTTCACTTTTTAAAATACATATGAGAAACAAAATACTGTACATATTATGTATAAAACGTTATCAGCAACAATTAGACAAACTGACTTGATGCTTGTCAATTGTTCCAGAACGTGACTTTTTTTATAAAGCATACTTACATGGCTCATATGCAAATAAAGAACTATAAAGCCACCGAATTGGATTTAAATCAAATTTGATTTCAGTCGGAACATTAACACAATTATATTTATAACAATAGAGGAGGAGTATTCCTGTATTGAATTACTTATATGAAACTAATATACAGTATATCAGATCCACTATAAAACCTAAAAATTACAGTGCAATCAGAAAAAAGAACAATTGCTTCTTACATTTTTAAAATAAATATTACCCAACACTTGAAGCTTACCTCAGGAAAGAAAAAATCACTGTTAATTAATTTAATGAAACTGTCAAAAGATATATAAGCAGTCGTAGTTTCCCTAGAAATCAGCATTTGCAATTTGTTCTTATAAAATTAGAATACTTATATATTCAATAAAAATCGTATTTAATATTTAAATTAATTCCGGTATACGGAGTCGAACTTGCCTTCGATTTCGTTGGAATCTTTAACGTTAAAATTATTACATAATTAAGTGCTTAGTGTAGATACATTCCCCGATCCATAGGCTTTTGAACTAAGAAATAAACGTGACATCCGAGATTAAATAATAATCTAGGGACAGCGTATACAAGACCGATCTAGCAACGTCAGTATTTGAACCCCAATTTTAAGGTCACTACTGTCATTATTATTATAGAAATGGCTAAATTCCAAGGTCGATATACGAACTCTCTCCCGCGTGTATTGATCAGACAGTAGACTTGTGAATACTTTTCCTTTTTATCCTTTTTTAATAAGGACTAGACCACAAAACACTAACACTAGAAACCCAGATCATAATATGTTGGTTGTCACAAGCCATTTTTTTATATTCCTTGGTTGCTTTGACAAAATCTTTGACATCCAAATTCTTGTCAATGGTAGTTTTTAACGTGACAAATATTGGGTCCTTTTAGATGATGGTTGTTCTAAAATCAACGGCAATAACTAAATTTAAAATAGATTTGGGATTTCCTTTCGATTGAACGTAGAGGAGATTTTATTTGAGAAGGCTATAATAGTAACGTCTTAGTCTTTTGAGTTACAATTGATCTATTAGCCGATTACCAATTAATTCATGAAAAATTTCGGGATCGTGCCTAGATAGGCTTGAATTAGTTAATCAACCGTAATATAAACGGGTTCCCATAAATAGAACACAAACATTCCAGAATAACGCTTTACAAACTGCTTCAACGCATTTTGGGAAAGCATCAACAGTTCGTGGAATTATAATATCTGTTAAGCCAAGCATGCATATACATATACGATGCTGCAAATAGTGATAATAAAAGTTCTGAAAGAATATTAGTCCCATATTCAACTAATTATGAAGTTAGATAAAAAATTGTTTACCATTTGTTTGGATTGCGTATATTTCAACCTATGAATATCTGGACGTGCGACGATTGGTAAGGCAAGATATGCGCTGGCGAGTAGCACTTTTGAGCAGTATTCTAGCTTTGATAAGTCGCTCTTTCTTTTACGCAATATCACATCTCCCGTTCTCACGTATTAATACTTCTTGACTGATTGAAATAATAGTTATTTTTGGACCACTCTTTGTTTGAATTTGGGCAAGTTTTTTTAACTTGTCATATGCTACAGATGAACCTTCACCCCTAAATTATGCGATGTAAATTACTATTACAGAAAATATGTAATAATAACACTGTAGTCAAACGTCCGATATATTTGGAAAGTTCACACTGACCTGAGAGGGTTACTACAAAGAGAACCCCCATCACTTAGTATTGCTTAAGACTAAAACTTATTGTCCCCTGACATACGGCGTACATAACTTTTAATGTTATTGTATCCAGAAGATGGCTATTACATTCATATGAATATTCTAGTCAACGACTTCTCCAGGATTGAGAATCAATGCCTTGAGACAAGTAAACATATGAATATTCGCTGCTCGAAATGATGTTTGGTAAATAGTTGAGGCTAGTAAATCATTTCTTATAGACATTAACCGCAATAGCAATAGCGTGATCCCTTGCATATAAGGTTAGTCATAATATCACGATATGCATAAACATGGGGCTAATCGTCGTATCTTTAGTCGGTAACTAACTGATTACAGCTTACTAAGTTTGACATCCACCTCGACGAATACCTGAGTAGACTGCCGTTTCGAGCTTAATGCATAGACATGGAGTGAGATTATTAATTGCAGTGACCAGTAACACCATTTTTAAAATATCATATAACGCCGTGTGACATAAACTATAAATAAAATTATACAAATATATCAAAATAGCGAACAGATTTCTCTTATACTGGAAATTGGTTATGTTAGGAGGTGTTATTCCGTATATAATAATAAATAAAGTTGCACTCGAAGCTATTTTGTCAAAATTTTTAGTCTAGTTAGGAACAATTGAATTTTTGTGTTGCTTTTGAGAGCTATAAATAAACCCCAGCTTGTTAAGCTTCTGCATTATCACTTATGTCTGATACAATTACTTTCACGATAAAAAAAAACGGATACATTCTCCGTCGGGAAGTATTCATAAAAAGGCCCACCGAAAACCAAATACGTGAATCAGGTTTGGTTCAAGAAGGAAACCGCAATCCGGGAAAAGTATTCGAACAACTAATAACGGGGGCTGTGAGAGATCTTGGAAAAGCAGCAATCGACGCTTTATGGCGTGACCCAAAAATCAAAGCCGAATTCAAGCGTATTGTGGAAGAAGCTTTAAAAGATAAGGGGGAACTCCGTATTGTTCATGACAAATTGAACCATAGTTCAGAAACAGGTAAGCTTGAGTTACATGTTCAGACTTATCACAAGGATCTGCGCTTTAGCATACATTAATTTTTATTATATGCCTAACGCGTAGATCACAACCAACAACTACGTGACAGTTACCCGCCCCTTCCTGGCAGACAGAACACGAGTAAGCAGATGTACTTTATTCATATTGAATGTTTAGGAATATTGATTAAAGTAAAATTTTCATTTCTCAACAAATAGCCCAAGTTGGCTACCCTCAAGTTACTTCCGAACAGGGTAAAGCGTTTTGGATTTGGGTTGATGTTCAGCTCCTATCAAATGTTCAGATGTATGCGTTTGTTAATGCGATCTTTTCGATTACTTAACAACAGTACACAGCGAATGGCATATTAATATGCCCGGAGAAGTCACGGGTAATTATAATAGTAACGCGTTTGCACATTTTAGTTCATATAAAGATAAATTTATTAATGTAAATTATTTCTGTAATAAGACCACCACTTCTATCATAACGGTATCATACCTGAAGTTTACTCGCCTGCCGGACAGAATACGGGTAAGAGTTTAGTTTTTAGCAGACTTGGGTTCATATCAATGTTTAGGCATATTGATTAAAGTAAATCTCCATTACTCAACGAGTAGCCCAAGCGTGCTACCATCAATTTACATCCGAACATGATATTAATATGGGTAAGACGTTCAAGTTGATGTTTAGCTTATATCACATGTTTAATAGTACGGTCTAAGGCGTAGGTGACGAATGGCATAAATTACTAATGTAAAATTTTCTTATTCATAAGACGCAAATGGCATGGGGTTCTATAATTACGGCGGTGCATTTCACGAAGTCGTTCCTGACGCGGGTAAGAGTTTAGTTTTTTAGCAGACTTCAAATGTTTAGGTATATTAAATCTCCATTACTCAACAAGTAACCCAAGTAGCCCACCCGCAAGTTACTTCCGAACAGGATATTAATATGGGTAAGACTTTTAAATTGATGTTTAGCTCATATCACATGTTTAATGGTACGGATTTGTTAATGTCTAAGACGTAGATGACGAATGGCCTATGCCCATGGGTAATTATAATAGTAATAGTAACGCATTGCACTTTTCAGTTTGTATAAAGATAAATTATTAATGTAAAATTTTCTTATTCATAAGATGCAAATGGCATGCGGTTCTATAATTACGGCGGTGCATTTAACGAAGTCGTTCCTGACATGGGTAAGGGATTAGTTTTTTAGCAGACTTCAAATGTTTAGGCATATTGATTAAATAATCCCCATTACTCAACAAGTAGCCCAAGCTTGCCATCAATTTACATCCGAACAGGATATTAATATGGGTAAGACTTTTAAATTGATGTTTAGCTCATATCACATGTTTAATAGTACGGATTTGTTAATGTCTAAGACGGAGGTGACGAATGGCTTGTGCCAGTGGGTAATTATAATAGTAATAGTAGCGCATTGCATTTTTCAGTTCGTGTAAAGATAAATTACTAATGTAAAATTTCTTATTCATAAGACGCAAATGGCATGGGTTTCTATAATTACGGCGGTGCATTTAACGAAGTCGTTCCTGACATGGGTAAGAGATTAGTTTTTTAGCAGACTTCAAATGCTTAGGCTATTGATTAAAATAATCCCCATTACTCAACAAGTAGCCCAAGCTTGCCATCAATTTACATTAGAACAGGGTATTAATATGGGTAAATTTTAGGTTATGTTCAAGCTCATATCATTTGCTTAAAAGTATGTTAATGCAATCTTTCCCATTGCCTAAGATGTAGATGACGAATGGCAATCTTTTCTGTGTCCGGTAACTATAACAGCAAAGCGTTCGCAACTTTACGTTCATTTTATTAATGTAAAATTTTTTATTAATAAGCCAAATTATGGCTAAGTAGAATCGAAAATTTAGGACTGAGTTTATTGGCATATATTTTCATTCTTTACGACACCCGCGGCAACGCCGAAAACCTGATTATGATGTGGGTGGAGTATTTACAATTTACAGGAGCTAAGCTAAATTTAAGAGCATATGCTCATACGTTAGTTACGGATCATAAGCTGACTTGTAAGAAAAATTTTGGTGGATATTTTGATATTAAAATTTTTTCAACCAATTTCTTTTTTTTTTCGCACTGCACATTTTTATTGTGAATCAATAATTTTGAACGTCTAGCTCAGGGACAATTACATCCCCTGCCGGGATCAGCAAATCTACTATTAAAACATAGAATTCGATATTTTTCAAAAACCTTTTTCGCTCATATTTTGTAGAAAACTGCCAACAAATTTTACATGGTTTTGAAGCTGATTGATTATGTTTTATGAAAAATAACATAAAATTTTATTTATTTTGTGGTTATGAACCTGCAGCGTAATGTTTTTACCTATCAATAATTCTCGATTGTCGATTGTCGTGCCAACTACAGCGGGGGAGCAGACAATAATTGGCACTAGGAATTTAGCTACCTTCTCACGGAGTGGCTCCTACTAATAGTTAAATATCTGATTACAGTTAGTGACCTTTAACACTAGGCTTTTCCTACTTACAACTCACTGCACCGAGGAGTAGACACTCATCCTAGAAAGTAATTGTCCTCGAATACAATCACGGTTTCTATCGTAGGATTAATTCGATAGTCTCCCGGTTAATGTACACTGTGCTTCATTTATAACAAATAATAATGCGCATCGACATAAACAATTAATTTATCATATTTGCCACGGGAATAATCGCGGCGATTATTCTTAATCGATATAGGATTAGCAGTTTCACTAATACCGATATTTTATCAGGGAATAAATCATTGACAAAATATTTCAGAGTAAATAAAATAAACACTTGCAAACATTGAGAACACCTCGAACGCGAAACTAACTAAAATCTATGCTGCTTTATAGGACTAATTAATCTATTTTTAGCAACATTTATTATTGATTATTTTACTATATTGTTATCAGTATGCGCTGCGTCTATCCGCCATTTCAGCAGAATATTCTTTCGAGTTACCATATGAATTTACTTGACATTCCGTTGCAAACGAAATGGAGATTGATGAATCGACAAAGACATGTTTCAATTCTCCAATCGTCTAAAGCTTGCATACTCCTCAGTGAATATGGCAGCAGAAGAATACATCGAGTTGAACATGGTTTGACAAGCGCAAATTTTCCCGCAATGTGAAAAAAAAACTCGAATTCGATACTTTTAAATGAAGTTTCAGAATCTAAGGAATTTACGGATATAAGATATGTTTCCCCGATATAATTCGACGTTTAGAGCACAAACTTTATTAACAGAATATATTACTAAAGTCATACATATTAATATGTTCTTTGGCCCGTTGTCTAATATACAATAGCGAAATAAATGTACTGGGTAATCGGGACATGTTACACGGCGAAAAATACATCGAAATTTTACCCCATGTTGTCTAAAAAGGAATGCGGCATGTCGCCGATTATCATCCGATTGTTGGGCAAGACTAAGCCAAATTAAGCGTAATATGGCAAGTGCGACGTAAACAAGGACAAACTAAGACAAATGCAGGTTTTGTGGGTTCACAAGTCATTTACATCGTTCCACCAAATTGTGGTACGAGTTGCCCGCATTGTGAGTGTGCATTTACATTTGTATCAATAACTACTCCAGACATGCACACTGTTGACGGGGAATATTCGACGTGCATACAGAGAGTCAATGCCTTGAGACTAGGAAACATATTATGAATTCAATGCTCGTTTGGTAAATAGTTGAGGCTAGTAAATAGACATTAACGACAATAAAGTGATGCAGAACCCTTGCATTTGATATAGGACTATCCGAAACATTAAAAGATCTTCAAGCTAATGCAGGAGAACATACATAAATGTTATAAATAACGACCTTTTTTTAACTTGCGAAGAATAAATTACGCTTATTTTCAATGCACTATTTTAAATAATAGTATGTTCAAAACACTCCCAATTCGCTACCATGTGCGACATTCAAATGGACAAATCTGGTACAAGTTACTTCTTGGTGTAAAGTCGCACTCGAAGAAAACATAGCCGCTTTTATCGAATTCAGTCAACAATTCAATATTTGTGTTTAAAAAGACCAATCGTCTAGGTTTCACATCATCGCTTGACATGTCTGACCTCATTTCTCTTCCAGACGGTCAAGAGTTCCTTCTCTATCGCTGTGGTCGACAGCCAGTGTGTATAAAGAAGCTAAGTTGGGAGTACCTAGTCCAAAGTAAGACTTACGAGGGAAAACCGGGTGATGCCAAGAAGATCCTCACCGAAACGGTACGCCTGGGTCTCCAACATGAGGGACTCGAAGAGGAAGCTGTCACTAGGCTCGTAAACTGTTTATGGAAAAAGAAAGCGATTCAAAAAAAATTCAAGGAGATAGCCAGTGACGTTAAGACGTCTATAAAACGTAACAAGGGGGCTAGTATTATCTTGGATAGCCGAGTTTCTGCAAGTAGTTCAGAAGCGGGTAAGCACATTGGATTTTGAGTAGATTATTACAAAGGATCTGCACGATTTTATTGATTAATATTATTAATAACATTATTAATAACATTAACATTCATGTTCATCACTTAACAAGTCGACTATAACCAACTAGTCGATTACAACCAACCACTACCACCACCTCTTTCTTATGGTTATCCACCAACCATCGGACCAAACTTTGGTAAGCATTTAAATTTTTTAGGAGACTTTTAGTTCATATCAAACGTTCAGGAATAATGATTAAAGTAAATATCAACAAAGTAGATCAACTTTTCTATAACATACGTCATCATTTACATCGGAACAGGCTACAGGTAAAGCGTTTGGGATTTTAGGATAATGTTTAACAGTAGCCATAGATGTTTCTTATCATATATGTCAAGTTTAAGGTAAGATTATTGATATCGATTTTTCTTATTAATAATACGCAGATCTGCGTGTTCTGGTGTTGGTATTATTAATAATATTATGTCAGAATGGTGTTGTCATACCTGAAGTTTACGGTAAGCGTCTAGTTTTTTTAGTAGATTTAGTTCGTATCAAATGTTTAGGAATATTAATTAAAGTGAATTACCATTAATCAACAAGTAGACATTAATCAACAAGTAGACAACGACGCTCCACTCCCATCCGAACAGGATGATGTTAATATGGGTAAGACTTTTAAGTTGATGTTCAGATGTTTGATGGTACGGATTTGTTAATGCAATCGTTTTCCATTACAATAGTCGATGACGAATCCAGAGATGGGCAGTCATAATGGTAAAGCATTTTGGACTTCAAGTTGATTCTCAGTTCATATAAAGATTAATTATTAATGTGAACTTTTCCTATTCATAAGATGTGAGTGACGACGGCAGATTTTAAGTATCATAAGTTTAATTATTATTATAATCAAATAAAAAAATATATATGCCATACTTGTTTTGTCTGCGCAAAGGGATACCTGTTTAACCTATCTGCAAATGACGAACCAAGAAATCGTTTCATTTCTTTCCTTCCATTAGTGACAGTCCTATCGTCCACTAACGTGTAAACAGCATCCCCACACCTCCTACCACCACTGCGACCTTAAGTCGCTCTTACAAAACTCCTGGTTACAACATTCACAGCTCGAAACTCGTAGAGAAATACGGTTTCCAAGGACTATTCCCATTCTAGAGATGATGGCTGACCGATGTTTCACTGACACAAGTCACCGACATGCAAGGACTTAGAGATACAATACAACTAATGACACCCTTTGATCATTGAATTGGCTGCGTGAACTATACCATCGGATAATATAATGTAATGTACCGAAAAATCATCCTTTTCGTAGCTCGCGTTATTTCGCTATAAACCAAAACATTGAGATTTATTTGGTCCTTGAAGATGATTACAATTTTGTGTATGATAAAACAAGCGATGACTAAAGATATGAATGAGGCCACCTGTTTAGTAACCACAAAAGTCTTACGTTAAACTATTCTTCGTACCATGCTAAATATAAAGAGTGATTCACCTCGATGACCAGCTTTTAGCACTCGTTCACCACTTCATCTTCTCAGTCCATAGTACATGGCTATAAAGCAAGCGACCACCAGCAGCCCACCAGCAATTTGCATGCCGCCATCTTTAACTAAGAATCTTTCGTACATTGAGAGCTTCTTTACCGGTTGAATCTCTGATGTTGGAACAGACAGTATTTTGTCCGCTGTGGAGTAGTCAATAATAGAACGTGGATCTATCGAGAGCCATTGATGTGTGTACGTGTTCACGCATGAGCTGTAGGGGATATGAATAAAACACAAATCACGCGTTCGGTTAATATTTTGGTTGGATTCTGTTTATCGCTTACATAACTCACAAGTTCGCTGTAAATAGTTTTTGTTCAAAAGAAAAATTCGTACTCACAACGCATGAAGCGGAACGTCAGACAGCTTCTGTATTTTGGAAGCCGGATATTTTTCATAAAGCAACTGTGTATCCCTTATTAATTCATTAACTTGAAGGTTCTGTGGAAGTCTCGACAAGAAGGAGTGTACTATCGCGAAATCGCACTCGAGCGCCAACAGCTCTTCTCTTCTATTTAATACAATCTCGTACACGATTAAAACCGATATTAGGTTAGTTCACTCGATTCATAGTTTATATTACAAAATTAGCCAGAGCATACTCACCATACCAACTTATCACGCTATTATTAGATAATCTCTTTCCCAACCTCTTACTCTTAAACTCACCTTGGCAGCAAGATATACACTCATCAGCGGATTAGATGAAATGAAAAAGTCAAATAGCCTTGTAATTTTCGCCAAACTCCTTAAATCATGACTGCACCAAGTAATCACCCAGCTAATACAGAAATAAGGCGACAGTTCACAAGCCATCAAGAACTGATATACTTCCTTATCTTCCTGTAATAGTATGGTATTAAGCAGCGTGAGCTGGCCTAGTAATACATCAAAAGAATCTAGCATCGCGTCCCGCAGTAAGAACATTGCTATATTCTCGGCAGCAGATGCGGCAGCCTCTTTGCCAAGAACAAGAAGAAGGATTGAGCATATGTCGTGAAAGCCTTGGTAGTAATGAAGTGTAGGATGCCGTCGGAGAACTTGAACTATTATATCACACAACTCATGCTGATTCTGTTTTAATGTCACTTTGCGTGTGCCTAACAATGAAGACCAGGATGGGGAAAAGAGAACGAATTGTGTAAAGAAAAGGAAAAATCCAATAAGAGCATAGACATCGTGACATACCTTTTCGTAAATGGGCAAATGATCTATCAACGTCAAGTTTTACTTGATCTTCTTGTTTATGTTTGTCAGCAACTGGAATTCGGAAATAAATATTCAAAACATCATTTAAAACCGTCTTCTATCCCTCGCCTCGGCGCTAATTACTCGCTTATAAACTGACGTGCTTTGGTGCTCACCTCTTTCGATCTTTTTCTCATTATTACAGTGTAGTAGCAAGGGCCAAGCCAACTTTCTCAGCCCATCGTTGATTAAACCTGGTCCAGTAACAGCTAGTCTCCTCAGTTCTGCAACATCTTCACTTGCAATAGCCTTATTGATCTTGTGAACACGTCGCTTTAATTCGACACTTTCTTTGGTTTCGTGCGAGTCTTGACCACTTTTACCAGTACGTTTTCGAAGTTGTCTTGTTCGAGATGGCATTACGGGCGATCAAAATAGGAAGACAGTAGAAAAAAGTATAGTAAAAGGAGTCGACGGCGTAAATTACTGCTATATAGACTAAATGTCACGTTGAGATTCACAAGACATTGGTAGAACTTGAATCCTTTACAACATCTACGCTGTTAAATCGGGGCATATTGAACAAGCCTGCAGGTCCCATGAGATTTGATAAAGAAAAATATTCATGGATCATCCAGTAAGATTCTCTTTTGGGGGGATAAGTAAAACCTCGCAATCATAATTCGTCGTTTTTGGTTTAGCAAGAATACGAGAGTAAATGCTCAATGTATAGCTATCCTTCTGATCGATAGACATTTCATTTACGATTCCACTCTATTTTTATCTGATAACGCCAATAATACTTGCATACAATCCATGTGATGCTCACTCTCCTTATTTATGCAGTTCTAAATAATGTGCTTCTCCGAATGATGCAAACTTGGGGGTATTTCTTTCTGGAAACATTAACATGACTGGCACCACGTTCCATCAAGTCCATCAAATCCTGGCTCCCAACAAAAGTTCCAACTCAAAGATACTAATACATATGTACAGGCTCATTTCTGCACAGCCCAGCATTTCAATTGAAAGCTCGGGGAATTCGATCGCCATTTTTTCCTAGCACTAGCTCACACGACACGGTCTCTATTGATTCTACCAAACTAATTAGAGAGTTTCTGAATAGAACTTCTAATAATCTAGATTTTTGGGTATGCATTTCTTTTAACAATAGTAATAGTCCAAAGATTTGCCTGACTAGTATGCTTGAAGTCATTGTGAAATGGTTAACAAGCAACGCAAAATGTAAACAAACGTATAAATTGCATGCAAATGACAAGGGAATTGACAAAGACTTTCACTGAAAAGCCATTTCTGATCCATACATGTATAATAATAACGACAAGTCCTTTATTTGGCAAGCACTTCAGACACGCCAATGCGTGAACGCAAGTTTACAATGTTTTCCAACTACCTAACAAAGAATACACCGAAATGGAATGCCTTTTATGTGCGTATAAGTTTTCCAAAAAGTGTACAGTCAACTGCCGATAATTCGACCTTCTTTAATTCGATTTATACGTTAATTCGACCACTGGCTACAGAACATTTATTATTATTTACTGACGATAATTCGACTTGTACGTTAATTCGATCGATAACCTCGGAACGCAAGCGGTCGAATTATAGGCAGTTGACTGTATACTAATTCTAATAGCTGATACCAGGGTTGCCGAGTCCGTAGATTTGTCTTTTTATTTTAATATTAATATTAATAATTATGTGGACTCCGCGAAATCTCCACCAATGGTCATGCTTGCTTAATAATATTATATCTCAAAGAGCGATACATAACAGCCTTGAGACGAAGTTTACCATATCCGGGGAATGCCTTCACACTAGCACTAGATAGCTAACCCGATTGGTCATACAAACAAACAGAATATAATAAATAAATAAATAAATAAATAAATAAATAAATAATAATAGTAAGACACGTGTTGTTTAACGTCAAATAACGCGGGAAAGCGGCGGCGGCCAACTTAAAGAATAGTCACCATGCAGGGACCAACTCGATGACGTTAGAAACGCATTATTCGAACCTTTCAAAAATGAAGATTTTACTATTGTTTATTATCAATAAGAAATTTATCATGCAACCTTAAACATCAACTTCTTCTTTGTTGAACAGCGCATAGCTATTCAATAAACGCAAGATGTCACGAAGATAGCTTTGTGTAGCTGCTTTAAAGTGTGAATACCGAACATTGATTGTTGCCAGCCTTTGTTGCCAGTCTTCTTCCATAGCCTTCATCTGTATGATAAAAGATGTGATTTATTTATTGATGATAACGTTCAACGTTTCGGACGAATTGATGTTGACATGCATTCTACTTGCCTTTTCGTCAATCCTGGTTATATCGTCCTTATTTTTGTCTACCAGCTCCCGACTGGCCGCTTCCCGTTCCTTAACTTGTTTATACTCCTCTTCAAGTGATGCAATTTTTTTTTGATGCTTATCCCTCATACTTTGCCTTCGCTGTTGCAATCGTTGCAACTTTTCTTTATTCATATCCAGAGTCTTATGCGCAGATTTCTACTCGATAAAACACGTTAGTTAGTGCATTGCTATATTATTAATTACAATTAAATGTAGCATGAAAAGCAACCTCTTCGGTTTCTTTATCGCGTAGCATCAATTGACAGTGTGCAAGACGATCCTGACTTTGTTGGATAGCTTTGTTTGCTTTATCGCGTTTTGCCCTCTCACTTTCTACGTCATCAATGTATTTGTCACATGATATTATTTCCTATAAATGAGACGATTTTTAGTAGACGACAGCAAATGATCCATTTGAACAAGATAAAAAGACCAACTTCTCACCTCATGGATCGAATTTACTCGAGCCACTTTAAGCTGAAGCTTGCGAAGCTTTTTTTCCAATTCAGAGCAAGCAGCTTTATCCGCAGCCAAACCATTTTCCAAATCTTTTATTGTCTTGGTGACATATGAAGGATATGTGCATTGTCAGAAATTATCACAAGTCCCCCCCCCTTTGTGAGATCACATACCGATTTTAGCTCCTCGGGATCTGACTGAACTATACGTGCTTCGAGCCGGTGAATATCTTGTTGCGTCTTTAAAGTCTCCATACGATTCGCTTGCTGTACGCAACAAACAGCAATTAGAATACTCTTCAATTACGTTAAAATATGCCGTCTTCCTCAAGATACACACTAATTTATCTGCAGTTTCGAGAAGAATCTTCTTCATATTCTCAATACTTCCAGACAGCGAGTTCTGCTGTCGCTTCAATCCTTTCAATTCGTTTCCTAATTCTATATTGGCTTGTTTAAATTGCCGTGCAGCTGGTTCCTCTTCGACGTGCTGTAATCTACATTATAGGCCAAGTCATTATATGTAACAAACCATCACTGTATGCGCGCGACTCTTTTGTTAATTACTTTATCAGGCCAAGCTGATCTATAAGCTCTTGGCGTCTTCGACATTCATTTTGGTGTTCGATTTCCACATTTTCCTAGATAACTGAGTTGTCATCGTTCAACTGCAATAAAAATACACTTTAATTTCCTTAAGATGTTTACCGATTCATCCATGTAAGCTTGAAGCACATATATGTTGTCCTCGTGAAATCTTGCAAAATTAATGATCCCACTAAGAATCATTCGAACTCGGCCAGGTTCCGGTTTCAATACATCTCTTATACAGTAGTCATCTATTCCCGCAGCTGCCATTAACTTTCGACTAGTAGTATTATTTAAACAATTGGGTTTAAAACACGTCGCTATAGACAAAATTTACCAAAAGAAATTCAAGTAAACTTTCAAGAGATCACCAACAGAGAATAAGCGAATGCTAGTTGTGCTGTTGATTCAGAATGAAGTTCCTATTATGAAGTACGAATATTTATTAACTTTGGACAAAAAGAAGGAACGAGCCCATTCCTATGGAAAGTATAAACAAACGTACTCGATAATCGAATCCTTCCAATGCGCTGTCTATCTGCGGTCGACAGCCATTGAGCGTTACACCCAATAGGCCATTTGCAAACACTTCAAGTGCTGTTTGAAAGCGTACTGGATTTGGTTTATTAACGTCTTCTTCTGTAAAAGGAATATTCAAGTCATTTAGCATAGCAGGTATCTCGGACGCCTTGAGACAAGGAAAGTTGAATGCTCGTTGCGATCGCTGATTGTACTCCATATTCGAATCGCATGAAAGTTTCAAAACTGAACGGCTGCTATTGAAGATCGAGTTTGGGAATAAATATTATCAAACAGCACTCAAGTGAACACTGATTTTCGCGTCTAGATTTAACGTAAATCAGGGCGCGTGTCGTCATTCCATTTCCAGAATTATTTAGTGTACGATATATTAATATAAATGCGTTGTTTGTTTTATCCTTTTTGTTCGCTTTTACACTATTACTGCTACTTTTTGTACTGTTTCTTTAGCTTTTTGTAAAGAAATGAATACGGAAGACAACTATGACAAGCTTCAGAAAATAGGAGAAGGTATTACTTAACTTAACAGTGAAGAGTTTCGGCAGAGATTACGGTTCGATTTATTTTGTGAATTCGTTTCGATAACTCACAACTTTTATACATACTAATACCTCGCATTTCATAAAGGCACATACGGTGTCGTGTACAAGGCAAAAGACAAACAGACGGGACAGATAGTTGCCCTAAAACGCATTAGACTAGAAGCAGACGATGAGGGTGTTCCTTCGACAGCTATAAGAGAAGTTTCATTGCTAAAAGAAATGAACAACGACAACATTGTAAAGTGAGTATCATTATTACAATCCATTTTAGTATAGCAGCGTGAGCGTCGTTAGGACGCATTTCTCGGCCGAACACGCGTTATATCCAAATTGATGACATAACATTTATGCCATTAGACTTTTGGACATTGTGCATCAAGACAATAAACTATATCTGGTCTTTGAATTCCTTGACATGGATTTAAAACGGTACATGGACAGCATCCCGAAGGACCATAGAATGGATCCGCAAGAAATAAAAGTATTATGGACATGATTACTATTGGTTCAGATCATTATCGACCCGTCTCTTTTATAGAACCATTCTAATTAACCGCGTTTTTCTTGATTCTTTTAATTAGAAATTAACATTTCAGTTAGTTAGTGGTGTCGCATATTGCCATTCGCATCGCATTATACATCGGGATCTTAAGCCGCAGAATCTATTAATTGATAAAAACGGGAACCTCAAATTGGCCGACTTTGGGTTAGCTAGAGCGTTTGGGGTTCCGCTAAGAGCATATACGCATGAAGTAAGCGAGCAATTAGGAATATTTCTTTGTTTCTAGTGAGATTCTAACGATTGGTGATAATTGTTGTGTTTCTTTTTAGGTTGTAACACTGTGGTATAGGGCTCCAGAGATCTTACTTGGGATACGGCAATATTCTATAGGAGTGGATATGTGGAGTGTTGCTTGCGTGTTTGCAGAGATGGCGCTTCGAAGCCCCTTCCTTGCAGGTATTAACATCTAACAACGTGGTCTTGTCTCATTTCTCGCTTCAACCTCGTATTAATACTATTTTCATACAGGCGATTCGGAAATAGATCAGCTCTTCAAGATCTTCACGTTAGAAAACTTTGTCCTTTTGATTCAGAATCCTCTGAGCTTCTAATGATAAAACTTGGTTTGATTTCATCTATGTAGGTACCTTGGAACACCAGATGACATCACATGGCCAGGCGTATCAAAGTTACCAGATTACAAGAACGTCTTTCCTAACTGGAAATCTCTACCATTAGATAAATGTGTACCGACGCTAGACAAGGATGGAGTTGACCTGCTTGCTGTAAGTGCTCCCTAATTAACGATGAACTTCCACTCTATTTATCACATATCATTGCTGAATTAATTGTTGCTTTGACAACCATAAAGAGGATGCTCGTCTACGATCCTGGGCGACGGATTTCGGCTAAACAGGCTCTCCAACATCCTTATTTTAATGGTTTCAAGCGTTCCTACGTAAAATAAGTTGATACAATGAGCTCTGAAAATAATAAAAACTTGTTAAACCTTACAAATGGAAATGGAAACTTTACAAAAAGCACCATCTTTCAGCAAAGAGTCAAAGATGCAACACTAATGTAAATTTATTATCAAACTGGCCATACTAGATTACCACGCGTAACATAATCGTTCTCAATGTGTTTTGCAGTGTCTTATCACATCTTTCTGAACGCTATGGACGGGAAGCACAGCAGGTCGCCAAGTGTTGATCCCGAAGATTGTTGTAGTTCGTCAATTGAACTTTTAATTTTGTATAACTGCGATCAATGTCACTTTCCTCAGTCAAATTTACTTTTATCTGTGCTCTTTCCTCACCAACTTGTATCTCATTTCTCTAATGAGCTCTTGACCACAATCAGTACCGTAGAAGTTTAAGAAATAACATCAAACTACGGAGTAAGTTGGCAAGAATATTAGAGACAAAAAACTAACGATCCATTCGAAACTATTTGCCCGTTTCGCGACTACTGCAAATTGTAAAACTAACATTCCAATATACCAATCGACAGTCCAATTTGTACGGTGATTTCGATATTGAATTGAGTCACCAATATCTGGGTCTCATGACATTTTTCTCTTTATTCGAGGTAATCAGAGTTACTGTATTAAATTCACCAAATTATATATATGTAGATAGTCGAATATCTATTGCGAATTTTTGAAAGAGAAATAATAGCGCAGTTGTCAAAAAAGAAAAAACAAAAAGTTGAATCCTGTGAAACAAATTTATCTATTTATTTTACTTAGACAGGATAATAATAACACCTCTTTCTTTGTTGATAATATAAATTTTTGGTTTAGTATCTTTTTTCCCGATCCATCCCCCCTTCCTAATAACAGTAGTTCGAGCGGGTCTTTTTGACCAATATCTTTGTTTGGTTAATATGATCGATCAATTGACATCATTGTCAATTATTTGAGAATTATATTAATATTTGACTATTGAAATAAAGTAATTGTTGATAACAATGGCTAGACTGTATTTACGCATATCATCATCATTATTATTTCGTTAATAACTGTCGCTCTTATTAAGCGATAATTACAGTGTGGGGCAAAAACGCGTCTAGCCTACCCAAAGCACGAGTTAAAGCGGCCGAATTTATTTCTCCATATATAACTTAGAACAGTACGGGAGTTGGCAAGGGCAAATGTCTCAAGAGCATTATGTTCGCAAGGGATTCCTCAATCTCAACACGAACTTAGCAATAAAATATGGGTGTAGAGGTTTTTTATAGAACATTGGAAGGCATTTGACTGATGCTGGATACTTGAAAAGTCTTTCGCCACCTCCCAGTGCTTACTGATGACCAGAAACAAAAACGGATATAACGGGCCAAAAATAACCTTAATGATAATTGGAATAAACCATTATTTGCGGATGAGACCGCTTGTCAACTCTTCCGAAACACGGTGGAATTCTGGTATAAAAGCGAACGATCAACGAGTCCTATACCTAAAGACCAGACCGAACGAAAATTTTTGCATGGGGTGGTTTCTCGACTGCATCATGAATGCTAAATTCTATATAGATATTCTCCGTAGACACATTCCAGAGATAAAGGGCAAATAACAGAGGTGCTATTACTATGGAAATGACTAGAAATAATGAAATTAATAGCCCCGAGTATGATAGGCCACGTACTCCACCTCGCAGGGAATCAAGACTTGATTAGAAGAGAAACTGCAACCAGATTGAATCTTTATTATCAATTTCTCGATGGGAATGTATCTTAAATAAATCACCTGGTTTTCGGCTTGTGGCGTAATGAACTGTCCAATCTGTTGTCTCAGTTGTAGCCAATTAAAATATACCAATTGCACATGCCTGATAACGTCATCCGATCCAACTACGTAATAGTAATAGCAATCTCAATTTTCCGTTTGTCTCAGACTATTGTATAAACTTGTTTGGAGAAATCGGGACGTAGTAATTGAACGTGTAAATAGGCAGTCTTGCCCTTCAGCTGCCATATGTGGTGTGGATATTACTTAATTATTATTATACGGAATGTTTGCTCGACAGGGATCCAGTATTACCATCAAGACAATCTTTTTTCTTACTAACACATTAATGTTTAAATAGTTCAATGATTAAATTGGCCAAGATACTCATGCCCCACTTGTTCAAAACTCGACGCAGCAATTGTGATACTTCTCTGTAAGTATATAAAAACGCGTGATGTTTCGATACACAACACAAACGCTGCCCAATAATATTCTCACAAGAAACCGTCCGCTTATGATAATAGCCTACCCCCTTCCAGATCTCATTACGTCATTGACATTGTGACCATCGTTTCAAGCCACTTCAAAAAAAAACGCACCTATGCTTTCCCCTTCATGTCACAAGCACGTAAGAAACACAGCACAATGTCAGCGTACACAAGTGTCGCTCGCACGTACGCTAACGTAAACCAGAACTTGCCGAGAGAATACTGGGATTATGGTATGTGAATTGGGAGTTAGTGCTAGGGGATGATCATGAACAAGTTGGATTTCCGGAGCAAAGTACGACCACGTCGCCGTCAATTTTTACTTGTGGAGCTGATCTACTGTCTCTAACTTGTCAATCTTGTTTACCCATAGATAATTTACAAGTGCAATGGGGGTAAGCAATGAGAAACCTTTCGCGTCGAGTTGTTCTTGAACAGATCTATGCTAGTGATAATGCCCAACAACTGAAATGTGGCAGCTATTCTTCTCTTTACGCAAACTGTCGCTATTCAGTGATGTACTGACATCTGGCACTTTACATTTTCCATTTTATGTTCATCCGGGTGAAGTAGCTCACAAGATAACTACGAAATAGTGCGTAAGATTGGACGCGGAAAATATTCTGAAGTATTCGAAGGAATTAATATTGTTAACAATGAGAAATGCGTGATTAAAGTGCTTAAGCCTGTGAAAAAGAAGAAAATTAAGCGAGAAATTAAGATTCTACAAAATCTAGCTGGTGGACCAAACATTATCTCGCTATTAGATGTTGTAAGGGATCCTCAGGTATAACGTCTGATCGCTCAAGCATTGTCGTATTCCTTCATTTTGTCCTATTCTAGCTGATTCGGGGAAACTCATATAGTTCATCGTGAGGAGATATGTGTATCGACTTAGAGATGAACGCTAAGTGGGATGGTGAGATGATGAATAGCGGGAAGGAGTTATTTATGTTGGATGGCGACGTTGAGTTAAAGCTTTTCTTGGTCCTTTTCTTTTCCTAGTCGAAAACACCTTCTTTGATTTTCGAATACGTAAATAACACCGATTTCAAAGTGTTATATCCAAAATTTTCGGATTATGATGTTCGCTTTTATATCTTTGAACTTTTGAAGGTTAGTTGGATAAGTAGGACATATGTAATCGAATATTCTTCTCCATATATATATAGACGCAACAACGTTAACAGAATTCTCATATTAATTAACAGGCGTTGGACTATTGCCATTCAAAAGGAATTATGCACCGAGACGTAAAACCTCATAATGTGATGATTGATCATGAAAAACGCAAAGTAAGTCGCAATTATTTCAAGCGAAATTCAAATTTGAACATTCTATCCGATATATTCTAATCGTCTTTTTCGTAGTTGAGGCTAATAGATTGGGGCCTAGCAGAATTCTATCATCCGGGAACCGAGTATAACGTGCGTGTAGCTTCAAGATACTTTAAAGGCCCGGAATTGCTAGTTGACTTCCAGGAATACGATTATTCTCTGGATATGTGGAGCCTCGGTTGTATGTTTGCAAGCATGGTATGATGTGACTTTACACAGCATGAACTTTTGTTATATTTGTTTGTAACATTCTGCTTGCTCGTAGATATTCCGTAAAGAACCATTCTTCCACGGTCATGATAATTACGACCAGTTAGTCAAGATTGCGAAAGTTCTCGGAACCGACGAGTTGTTTGCGTATCTTGACAAGTACGACATAGAGTTGGATGCTCAATATGACGATATTCTTGGAAGGTAGGTGGTGAATAAGTCGAACACACCTGTCCGTTAGGAATAATTCTAACAAAAGACGTGAAATGTTTGTTGTTAACATTCAGGTACCCTCGAAAACCCTGGAATAAATTTTGCACAGCAGAAAATGCAAAATTTGTCTCCAAGGAAGCAATCGACTTTCTTGATAAATTGTTACGTTATGACCATCAGGTACGAAAATCTAGAGCAGCTACTATCAATTTGCCTGACGATTTGCCCGTCATACTCACGTTTATCTTCTGCAGGAGCGACTTACACCAAAGGAGGCCATGGATCACCCCTACTTCGGTGAGTAGCTTAATTTTCTTTTAGCTCGTCACGCCATATCTTCCGTATATTACTCGACTAAACGGCTTGTTCGTTCATCTCTTTGTAGAACCTGTAAGGCAGAATCTAAATCGTGATGGGAATAGTACCCGAGCATGAATTTATTTCCTATTTTCATCTCTTCAACTGGGACTTTTTTACAATAACATTCATGGGGGTCATTGTTAAGAGCTGAACTTTGCTGGTTGCATTGGGAAAAGCCGTGTGGCGGCTTGAGTCAGATTAACTAACTGTAATTGAACTGGGACAAAGAAAGTGCGATGTGTTTGTACGGAGGATTTCGGAGAAGATTGTATATCTTCATCCGTTGTATTATACAAGTAGTCAAATCAGAGCAGATTGAATTTCACCATTGTCGACTTACCTTGTCATTTTTGGGAGGTACTCCAAATTTTTTAAGTATTTCATTCATTTCATCTTGCTCCTCCTTTTTTTTGTTTATGTCTAAATTTTTCTCATAATGAGTCAAATTGTAGAGCATTTGTTATTTTTAAACAAACTATGGGACAATCTCTTTTCTTCATTTTCTACACTCTCCTTGCTACTCTTATCTAACATGGTTCGCAAAGCACAAGTAATTATTGTACATGCGTACGAGTAATATAGGTTGTGATAAGAAACCGAAATCGTACATTCTTAGCGAAAGTTACAGTGTCTCATCGTAATCTGAACAGACATGTGAGATTGAGCTCATTCGCTTTCGTCAATGGCAGCTAATTTAGCGTATAATGCCTGATAGAATCTTTCAGCAAACTTTGGACTGCTTGTTAGTAACAGAGACTCCATAGTTTCAAAGGGTTTCTCGAGAACCTTTATTCGTTCCACGTCTGCACTTGCTGCGTCTTCCAGTGGTGTTGCTTTTGTAATCTGCAAATATAGTCGTTTTTTGGAGTCGTTTAACGAGTATAAAAATATAAAGTCGTCTACCGAAACTTACCAAGAACCCATGCTGAGTGACGCGTATTCCGAGTTGTACATTCTCCAGGAGAACTAATTCGAATAGACCTGGTTCCGTCTTTGAGATTGTTACTGAACTCTGTTTTATCCCATATTCGTATTCTTTGAGGCAATTAGCTAATTCCGAGTCAATGAAGTTTGGAGCAGAGTCAAGTACTGACATGTTTAGCATTACCTCTGTTTCTGCACGTGAGATAAAAAGCCGATTCCCACGCACACTGATCTGATCGTGGCAGTGCGAGCGAGCAGCAACAAGCCTTTCGAGCAGGCTGCCAGGCTTGTACTAACAAGATGGACAAATATTGATTACATAAGCTATCATAATAACAGTGCCCAAGATAATCTTAACGCCTTTTTAATGATTACTTATCCCTTTCCTTCTACAGTAAGCAGGAAAAAAAACTTAAATTTTTTATTTCCAATCATAACGCCAAGCGTATGAACTGACCTATAAAGACTAAATTACTACTAGTAGCAAAGCTCATGTCATAGTTATCCGGAATAATGAAAGACAGCTTTCGATAATAATAAGGAGATTTTATACCCCGAATTGCCGAAAGTCTTTGTTATGATGATTCTTTTAAAAATCAGTACGTTATACTGTATGATAGTATTTACGTCCAATGCTGATGCGAGTTTGACTTCACAGAAACAATTATTTTCATAATGTTTGAGCCCTTTCCTTCTATTTTCACGTGACATGAATGTTATTTGTGTGATCTTTTCTGAAAGACATTTTTATAACCTTTAGAGGTGCAAGTCAATTACACTCTACATGCAGCAGGAGAGACTATGGCTTTCTGCATATCATTTACTGAAACAGCTGATTACGTATATACAGTCTTACATATGACAAACGTTTTCAAGTGATTTTGAAGAGAACATTAACATTGTTAATATTAAGTAACCTAGTGTATAACTTGAAGGTCCTCTTCGTAGGGCCCCTTTTGTTTCCTGCTCATACACTTGGTCAACTTTATTCAGTTCCCATATCCATCATAACCTGACCTAAATATGTGCATGTCAGATAACAGGTGCATCATCAAGGCCCAGAATCTTCATATTCAAGAAGAACTATATAAAACTAGACCACCTATTCGATAGTTGTAATTACATCCGAGATATTAGTGTAACAGAAGTTAAAATAGCGCCCTGTCACAAACGCGTTAATAAATCGCGCCTCAATAACAAACATTACTAGAAACGCAAACATTCAATAACAAACATTACTTAAATAATGTAAACAGTAAAATAATTATTAAGACCTCATTTACTAGGAGCGGAGAACGATTCTCAATCTTTGACTTTGCTTAAGAGGCTGAAATAAGCCTAGCTGTAAATTAAGCGGACGCTGAAGTATCATTACTGTCGCCAAACACTTAGGGAAGGGACAGTTCACGTGTTAATTGACGCGCGGCCGTGTGAGCTAGACCATGCTTAGAGCCAAGCTTGAGAATATCTACCGGTCAAATTTGAACATGTAGCAATATCATGTCTAAAGTAGCTTTTATATGGAAAATGACTTCAAGGAAAGCTTGCTCAGACCCATTTGAAACGCGGAGGGCTCCGATTATCAGTGGAAATGGCCAAGGCTTTAATTGTAGTCCCTGGTCATCGCAACGGTATTATGGGGTCACATTCGCAAACGCAAACTATGGTGCTCCCTCCATTTTTGTGTTATTTTTAATAAAGCAAAAGACAAACGTTGTTTTAAAAAAATGAATGAGAAGTTAATCTCCGTGAAAACACTGAAAATGACTACTTCTAAAATCTAAGCCTCATAGACTCTGCAGTTTTTAATTTTCTAGCGTTATTTCCTGGTCTAAAAAAGCTCCATTGGTTAGACACTAACACTCGGTCTTTTACTCTCACCCATATCAATGTTCCAATATTCATTCTTTACTCTTTGATTAATTAAATCAAAATTTTCAGATCACTCACATGTGGTTAGGGGTTACGCAGATTTTTCGGTGTGATCATCACAAGCCTATCAAAATGATGGTTTGGATTAAAAAAAATTTTTTTCTCATACTAATAAGGCCAAGAGATGGGAAATCGTAAAATAAAAATGCAAAGGATCGTCAACTGATTAATGGGGAAAACCTCACAGGTTAGCCCGGAAATCATTTGTATGAAATCCCAAACCATGCGGATTATCCAATTCTCCCCAGCTTATGGCAGTAATACCAAAGATAATAATAATACCACCTAGTTTACGAGCATATGAGGGACATAATCACTATTATTGCTACTGCTTTTGGAAGGTACGCAATCAGTATCCCTCCCCAATGTGACCCCAATCCATCCATATTTGAGGGTGCGTTGGGGTAACATATGCGAACACCCATAATTAGCAAGGATGACGCCATTTTTTGATCAAGATTTGATAAAGTTATGGCGTACTGTCGATCTACCGTGACACCACCTGTCATTGTACAGGCAGAGATAATGGTTAAAAAAGATGGAAACGCCAAAACTTGCTAAAATATACTTGGCATTCTGCTTACATAAAAAAACTTTTAGGGGTTGACCTATTTTCAACTGCCTTTCTTTTTCAGGTAGATTCATGTGCGTTAAAATTTTATCATCGCATCGATTTCCACGCTTGCAGAATCAGCCATTTATTGTGTGATCTGACAATTTCAATACATATACCAGAGATTTTGGCGTTACAGTAAAGACAAAAAGTTTACCAGGGCACAAAAAAAAAAAAGAAAAAAAAAAAAAGGTACTCAGTGTTGGTATGTTAGAGAGATATACAGTTTCTTGTGTCCTATAAACATCCCTTCCAGACAAGGTTAAGGTTTTTTTTTTGTCTTCATATTTGAGCATAATGCCATTCTTCTTTGAATCCGATTACATTGGCGAAGTTGGTCTCAGCAACTTGAAGCTGTATCGATATGCATCGGTCGATAAGTCTCCAATATCAAAGTATATTTTAAAGCCCTACTTGGACCGGGTCATTGAACTATTCCCACTATGGATGGCGTGAGTATAAAGGCAACGACATGTTCGAGAACATGTATATATACATACTAATCACCCACCGCATATAACTGTTCTGTCTCATCAATCATTACATAATGTAGACCGAATTTGATAACGCTTTGTGGCTTCGGTTTTATACTGATAAATGTGATGTGTGTGATTATATTCGTACCTGACCTTGTTGGTCCAGGAGATTCGTGGCTTTATTTTAGGTATTGTTTACTTTAACTCTTTTAGCTTTGCCCAATTTCTTTTCGTTACTCAGAAACTAATTCGCATTCGAACTATATGTGAACTCTTTCTTTTCATGATGCCGTGCATGTTGCAGCTTTGCGCTCGGATTATGGCTATACTCAACGTTTGACAACATAGATGGACGACAAGCGCGACGAACTGGAACATCATCGCCACTCGGTGAACTCTTTGATCATGGATGTGATGCACTGAACTGTAGCTTGGGTGCAATCGTGCAATCGGCTGCCATGGGACTGGGTCATTCATGGTATTCTACGTTCTTATTAGTTTTGACTACCGCTCCCTTTTACATATCTACCTGGGAAGAATATCAGACGGGCGTTCTCTATCTTGGATATATCAACGGGCCAACTGAGGGTTTGATCACTGCATGTATTGTTATGATAATATCCGGCATCTTAGGTAAGATATTACTTGTCTAATTCACATGTCCACTTTCTGCCAAATTGTACTAATGTATATTTTCTGTAGGCCCTGGATTCTGGAAAACAGATTTACAGGAATTTTTCGGTTCAAAGGCTCCAGAGTTCGTACAAGGCTATACCTTGACGGATTTAATGTTTGCTTCCATCACTATCATTGTCTTGACCTGCCTTTTGCCAGCCAGGTAAGATAATCAATCTACGAACATTCAAGTTTTGTTGCGATCTACATGCAGATATAGTAACCCCATTTTTGAACATGTAGCTTTTATAACGTGTATCAAGCATGCCGACGTCAGGGACGCTCGTTTTTAGCCACTCTACCTCAACATTTATCATTTGCGGTCTATGTCGTTAGCGGGTATCTATGGCTATCATCGCCATATTCGCGTATATTAGAGGATCATCACTTTATCCTCTTTGCATTAACAACTGGTATTGTGTTCGGACGCATGGCCACAAAGATTATATTAGCACATGTGACAAAGACGCCGTTTCCTATGTTCACTGTGCAATTGATCCCGTTGTTAGCTGGCGCAATATTAGCCAACGTTCCTATCGTCTTCCATATGTAAGTAGTCTGCTTTCTAGCAACTCATATTATCGAGAACGTTTCAATCTCAACATAATCCTCTCTTTTCTTTTTCTTTTTTTTTTTTTCGGAAATCAGTGAACCAATCCTAACGCCCAAGATCGAGTATTATTACCTTTTGAGCTATTTCGTCTTTGTATTGATTGCATACATTTACTGGGCAGTAATCGTTATCCGCCAATTCTGTTCATTTCTGAAGATAAGATGTCTTCATATTCCGCATAGGCAACCAGGTATAGACTTTTTCAAACATCTTTCCAAATGGCATTACAAATCTGTTCAATTGTTAAAAAATTGCTTTCTTCTTTCAACAAACAGAGAGTGAAGATGACGAAGCGGAGATTTCTTAAACATTTCCGTTGTTACCAACATAGAATTTTATTTCCCTACATTTAGAATCATCGCTAAAAGATCATCATCATACAAACTGACAATCATTAGTTTGGACAACACTTGTATATCTTCGTTTTCAACAATCACCATTAATAGAAAAGGATTCAACTCTTTTTCGTGAAATAATCGCATTTAGCCATAGTTTTATGTTACTTTGTTTTATTATCATGTAACCTATTTATTTAGCATCTTAGAAACAAGTAAAGTCTAATCTATATTCACATACGATAGAGGGATGCTTGATCTTTGGCCTTGCACACTGAGCAATTTGACATGACGGTGCTGGTGGCGCTCTGCGTAGACCGATTATGTGAAACATCCTCGACTTTGTGGATCACGCTGACATTCGTCATGTCAGTTTAAACAGTTTACATCTTTTTACTTTGGGGTTGATGTATGTAACTTTTATTCATAACTTGAGATGCCTGTGATCAGACAAAATAAAGTAGAGGACATCGGTCGTAGTTGCATTGGGATTGATCAATGGTCGCTGCAACTTGTTACTTAACGGGACGGATTTCCTCGAGTCGCGCTGCGTTTTTTACCCGCATACTCTTACTATCGTAGTCTCGCAATGAATGTTAATTCTTAGCCCACTTGGCAACCGACTTTGGTGCTTAATTATTCAATATAAAATAAAATCACGTCGTACTCTATTGTCCTCCACCACCCCCACCACCTTCTTCTCCCTCTCCATTTATAAGTAAATTCTTATACAAAGAGAGAATTCTTTAGAATAATGACCTATTAACGAGGTAAGTGCTTGCCATTATTCCTACCATCAATATACCACGTATTGTCATGGACTTTTGAAAATGAGCGCTGATGCTAATGTTGGTTCGGTCATTCGGCTGTTAAGTACTCGACATAGCAGTTCACAAAGGCGGTAACCTTAGTTCGGACGTTCGACTATTATTTCCAGGAAGATAAAATATTCATTATCGATTTATGGAAGAGTTCACGCTTATAATGATGGATTATTCGAAACATTTGGTTTCTTTTTTAGGTAAGAAGTGATGCGTTATTAATATTTGTTGAGCGAGACAGAATTCATATCGGTAAATTATATATTGTATGCCTTCTTTCTATTCTAAGATCGTCATTCATATTGCAAGCGCAAATTATTGCTGTCTTCCGTAAATCGATTATAAGAGCGGTGAACTGTTTGCCTATCGATCCAACATAGTTTCCCCTTTAATTAACGCGTCCATTCCTATAGAACAACGAATAGAAACCAGAAAACTGTTACCGTAATAGTGACTAGTACTTTCTCTTTATTAAAATTATACTATCACATCGAAGTCAGACTATACTTTAAGAGCTTGTTTTCCTGACTTCAACAAACTTCTCAGTATTTTGTAAAAAGGTTATACATTGTCCTGTTGTAAAAGAAAGGCACATACCATTTCCAAGCTAGCGATTGGTGTGCTAGCGCTAATAACAGGACTTTCCTCACTATCATCTATGTCATTAATTTGGAAAATGTTTAGTAAATATCTTATTATATTATGTCAATGTATTTACACGAATAAGCATTGAAATTACGGCGATTAATTGGCTGACCTTTTTTTTATGTCACGTGGTGCGTTTATGGCAATTATATCTGGGACTCAAAATAGCTTGCACGTGTAGCGTTATGTGCTCAGCGTATGATATTAATATTAATGGATATAGAATGAATGATCAACCTAATTATAATCATAAAAATGTGGCTGTGCTGTGCTGTTCACTCGGAAAATCACATTTTGTAGCAGAAGTAGTTACATGATAAAAGGATGAAAAACTCGAAATATTAACAAACTGACATTATCTGTCTCTCCAATGTTAGATTTTGTGATGGTGAATGGCATGTTCGCAACTAATTA